>AXCM01004264.1:0-23651 GCA_000473375.1 Anopheles culicifacies | reverse complement strand
CAACGTGTGCACCTTGGAAGGATTCCGTAGAAACTTCGCATGTGCAAAAATGCCGTTTTATTTATGTGAGATTGCTTTATTTCGGCGGACAAATGTCGCGTGTGTACACGCTCCCAAGACCCCCGGGTTGTACGGTTTTGCACACGCTATATGTGTGGGGATATTTGCTGCCTTATGCCTTGGTTATGCCAAGACAAGCGGTGTGTACGATTGGCGTATGTCAGAGCAAGCCCTTGCAAACCCCGCAGGACGAACCTTCGGTGGTGTGTATATGTATAATATTCGCCACACAGCAGTTCGTGTATATTGAGGGTGAGCGAGAGCCCGTTTCCGTATCGGGCGTTGTGTTTGGGGTGTTCTTAGCGTGTTTTTCCTCGACAATCGGCGCCGGGAGAGCGAATGCTTCGTGTGTATCCTTGTGTTTGTCCTGTCCGGCGTGTATACACGCGGATGGCACCGAACGGGGGAAAATCGATATTTCCCTTCGGGTGAGCGAGCGGTACATGGGTTTAGGGATAATGCCGCCGCTAGCGATGATTCATCCTGGTTTTCTGGGCGTACTGAGAAAAAGGGACTAGCGCCTAGATAGAGGGGTGCATTTCATACACCGGCCGTACGGTTGTGTACGTTTCGTAAGACTGCGTTCACTTTAGCGTAACCAATAGGGGTTGGTAAAGCTTTTCCAACTACGGGTAAAGTAGGGCCCGTGCTCTAACGTTGTTGGTGGCTTTATCGTTAATTACTGTTGGTTCAGTGCAGTGCGTTGGATTCTAGCGAATGTTGCCAGTTTGGCGCGTGGACCGCGTTTGTTGACCGTAGTGTGTGTGTTTTTGTTTCTCGCCAGATCTACTACTACCATGTCCGGCAGTGTGAAGCGCTAGTGGAAAACATCACCGGAGAACCAAAACACCAGCAAGCACCATGAACGTGCAACGGTGCAATCTGGCGGCACGGCTTGCTCTGATAGCGGTGCTGCTGCAGCTCATGCTGCTCTGCAGCACATGCAACGGATACATGATAATAGCGGGCGAAGATGACGAACCGGGCAAGGTACTGTTCAACTCCTCCGTGTACAAGCTCGGTTCCGAGCGGCAGTACAAAATCAATGCACACAAGTCGGCCCACTACGTGCACCATCTACTGCGCGTCGATCCGGAAAATGGGCAAGTGAGCCTGAAGCGAAAACTCAAGTGTGACGGCATCTACTACCCGACACTGTTTACGTTTTACGTCGACTCTACCTCGAACAGGCTGCGTAGTATAGACTATTACAGCTTACCGATCAGGATATTCATCGTGGGCCGGAACTGTTCGGATGAGGACGAAACGGTAGCTGCCAGCTTTCGGAAGCTCTTTGAAGAGGATGATACTGGGTACCATCACAATCACCAGCATCAACGATATAGGCGTGGGGCAGCAGTGTATCGCTTAGCAACGCCCGTGGATACTGCTCTCGACGCAGGGGAAGATGATGAAAACGAGCAGAACGATCAGCGTATGTATGGGGAGTATCTGGGCGATCGGTTCCATTACTATCGGTCCGAGTATCCGTGGTTGGCAGCGACGAGTGTGACCAACTACACGACATTTCGCGAAGGTGACATCCTGTTCGATACCGTGCTGGAGAACGAATATCGGCACGGCATTATCACGCGCAAGCGGCGTGAAATACGAGACCTGCCAGCGGATCGCATCCATCGCAAGATAGCCGACGCCAAGCAGTGGATCTCCGAAACGTACGCTTCGTATGCGATCCACACGACGGACAAGTGGAAACACATCTGTCTGAAGAAGTCGCAGTACATCAACTCGATCAGTGCGTTCCTGCCCAAGACGGTACTGCACCACTGCACGGTGCGATATCTGGATGTGAACGATGAACGGTTTGAGATTGAGACGCGCACGGGTGATTTGATTGCGACCGGTGATCTCTGCATCCCCGAGACGCTTTGGAAGGTGATCATAACGTACAGTGTGCGGTGCGATCGGAAGGACATTATCGATGCGGACCATCGGTTGAAGATCGTGTACCACCATCAGGAGCTGAATGATACGGATATTGCAAAGCGTGTTCGGAGGGAGTTGCGCAATCAAAGCCCGTACTTCGAACAGGCACTGTACGTGGCGTCCGTGCTGGAGGAACAACCGCCCGGTGCGAACGTCATCACAGTGCGTGCCCGTGATCCCGAAGACTCGCCAGTGGTCTACTCGCTGGTTTCGTTGCTGGATTCACGATCGCAGGCAATGTTTAAGGTAGACTCCCGTACCGGCATCGTCACCACGTCCTCCACGCTCGATCGTGAGCTGATGGACGTGCACTACTTCCGGGTTATTGCGACCGATGACAGTTTTCCACCGCGCTCCGGTACAACCACACTACAGGTGAATGTGCTCGATTGCAACGATCACACACCGACGTTCGAGGCGGAACAGTTTCATGCGACCGTGCGCGAAGGTGTCAGTGTAGGCTCGACCGTAATAACGATCCGGGCGACGGATCAGGATATAGGCAAAAATGCCGACATCGAGTACGCCATCACCAGCATCGTCGGGGAAGCGCAGGAGCAAACTGGCACGACGATGGAACGGGATGGTGGTGTTGAGTTGCAGCAGCAAGCCGAGAACGGTGGAGGTGGTGGTGATGCGCAAAAATTTCGCATCGATGCACGCAGCGGAACGATCTCGACGCGAAGCGCACTGGATCGGGAAGTTTCGGGCATGTACACGATTATGGTAACGGCAACCGATATGGCAACACCGCAAACGGAACGCAAATCGGCCACCACAACCGTGTTGGTGAAAATTCTCGACGATAATGACAACTATCCGCAGTTCAGCGAACGTACGTACACGGTGCAGGTGCGCGAGGATCAGTGGGCGAATGAGAACAACGTGATTGCTCACATACAAGCGACGGATGCCGATCAGGGGAATAATGCTGCAATTCGGTGAGTAGCTGACAACTTTATTGACGTATTATGTATTGAGAGTATGGGGACATTTTGAAGAGGGACGAGTTCCTTGCGAGTTGATGGAGATTCTATCTTCTTCTCGAGAGGTCTTGGCCTACCATTTCTGGCTTCCGTGACTTGAAGTACCCTTAAACAGGATAGTCAGTCCTGTGTACCAGGGGAACGGCCCAAATGGGATTCGAACCACGGTCCTGCCCGTTCGAAGACCAGCGCCGCAATCTCCTCGGCCTAAGCGCAGGTCCTGGAGATTCTACCTATGCATCGTCTATTCTCATGTACATTGACGGATTTTGGTAATGTTATCACTTGATTGAAAACAAACTAACTGCTTCTTTAAAAGATTGAAGTTCCCCTTTGTAGTGAAGATGTAGGATATAAGACTTCAAATATTTACAAATAACTTCTCAATATTGAAGAAAAGTAATACTTTCAATTAAAAACGCTCCTGGGGTTAAGAATGAAAAAGTGACCTCATCGTACCACGGGGAGGACAGGAAACCCAAAAAAAAAAAAAGAAACGGTAGAGACAAGTTAGACATAGTTCCGAGGAAGTGGCAATTGACAATTATCAAGAATTTAGAAGGAAAGAATGAAGGTGCCGATGAAAGGCTTCTTTACGACGAAGTCCGACACAGCTTAACACTAATTGGGGTTGCAACGCGTGGGTTCTGCATACTTCACGTCTTGTTCCGTGGCGATAAGTGCTCACACCTCCCACACCCAATGTTCTGTGGTAGACGGATCAGCGAAAAGGAAAAAGTTCTCTTCCTGAGGTTGTATGGAGATATATGTATATGCTCACAAAATGTCGTTACGGAGATGTCGTCGTCTTCAGTGTGGTCTTTTGGTCGAAGTAATTTCGTTAAAAGATCACAAGAGCAGTAGAATTAGTTACAGACAACGACTGTCCCGTACTGAAAATCTGAATATCTTTAATGTTCTCCATAAGCGATCGATATAATTTGATATTTGAGGGGGGTATAGCGACGAACTGTTGGGGAGGTTCGGTGGCCGAGGAGATTGATGCGCCGGTCTTCCAACGGAAAAGACCCAGGTTCGAATACCAGTCGGGGGCCGCTCCCCCGTACTCAGGACTGAATATCCTGTTGCGGGTACTTTCAAATCACAGAAGTCAGAAATGGCAGGTCAAGACCTCTCGAGGTTGTGCAAAGCCAAACAAGAAGACGAAGACATAGGCTGACCTATTTGTAGTTTCTTCTACCTTTCCTCAAAAGTTCAACGTATATTTCTTGAAGAAGTAATGAATGTAAGAGTCAAGGATAATCAGTTGCATTCAACAATCGCCCATTAGTTTGCAAAAGATTGCCATAAACGAATATACGCAAGCAGAGTTTCGTTGTGATCTTATTAACGTCACAAATAACTTCTTGTGAAGTCTTGAGTCAAAAAAGATGTGTTTTTGACATGGTAATTTAAAACGGCAATCACACTTCAACGGAACTCTTATTCTCCATCTATATTTTTCGTTCTTTTGCGCGAGTTCTCGCTCACTGCTTTCCTTCTAAATGTCCTCGTTAGCAAAACCTCTCAATCAAACGCAGCTAATTATGTTATTTATTCATTCCATCCTTCCATTCCGTTCCCGTGACGTTACAGATACGCAATCATCGGTGGAAATACGCAATCACAGTTTTCCATTGATTCGATGAGTGGCGATGTGTCGCTGGTGAAACCGTTGGACTACGAGAGTGTGCGAAGCTACCGGTTGGTGATACGCGCCCAGGATGGAGGAAGTCCTTCCCGGTCAAACACCACCCAGCTGCTGGTGAACGTGCTCGATGCGAATGATAATGCACCCCGGTTCTATACCTCCCAGTTCCAGGAAGCGGTCCTGGAGAGCGTCCCGGTTGGGTATAATATTGTGCGCGTGCAGGCGTACGATTCGGACGAAGGGGCAAACTCGGAGATCACGTACAGCATCCAGAATCGGGACGATGGGATGCCGCTGGCCGTTGATCCACGAACTGGATGGATTCACACGACCAAATCGTTGGACCGGGAAGAGCAAAGTCGGTACAGCTTTCAGGTCGTTGCGGTTGATGGTGGAATTCCACCAAAATCCGCCAGCACGTCGGTGATCGTGACGATACAGGATGTGAACGATAACGATCCAACGTTCAGCCCGAAATACTACGAAGCGATGTTGGCCGAAGATCAACCACCGGGCACGCCGGTAACAACGGTGACAGCCACTGATCCGGATGAAGATTCGAGGCTACATTATGAAATTACGGCCGGTAATACGCGTGGACGATTTGCAATAACATCCCAGAACGGGCGAGGATTGATAACGATTGCACAACCATTGGATTACAAGCAGGAGCGAAGGTTTGCCCTTACCATCACGGCAACCGATAGTGGCCAGCGGACGGATACAGCAATAGTGAACATAAACATAACGGATGCAAATAACTTTGCGCCCGTGTTTGAGAATGCACCGTACAGTGCGTCCGTGTTTGAGGATGCTCCTATTGGTACGACGGTTCTGGTAGTGTCAGCTTCGGACAGTGATGTGGGTATTAACGCCCAAATCACCTACCTGTTGAACGATGAGTCTGTGAATGGGTTGGGAGCGAACGAACCGTTCACGATTAATGCACAGACGGGAGCTATCATAACGAACGCTAAGCTGGATCGGGAGAGTACCAGTGGGTATTTGCTGACAGTGACGGCAAAGGACGGTGGAAATCCTTCCCTGAGTGACACTACGGATGTGGAGATCAGTGTGACGGATGTGAATGATAATGCGCCCGCATTTAAAGTGCCACTCTATCAAGCAACCATTCCCGAGGATGCCTTAATCGGAACGTCGGTAGTACAGATCGGCGCTACCGATCTGGACATGGGACTTAATGGACGGGTAAAGTACGCACTCAGTCAGAAGGACATGGATGAAGGTTCGTTCGTGGTGGATCCCATTTCCGGGGTGATACGCACCAATAAAGGACTTGATCGTGAGAGCATTCCGGTGTACCATTTGACTGCCATTGCCAGTGACAAGGGAACACCAACGATGAGCAGTAGCGTGGAGGTGCAGATTCGACTGGACGATGTGAACGATTCACCACCAACGTTTCCCTCGGATAAGCTAACGCTATATGTGCCGGAAAACAGTCCAGTTGGATCGGTGGTCGGTGAGATCTACGCACACGATCCTGACGAGGGTGTTAATGCGATCGTACACTACTCGATCATAGGCGGGGATGATTCGAACTCCTTCTCACTGGTGACACGACCAGGGTCGGACCGAGCCCAACTACTAACGATGACGGAACTTGACTACGAATCACCTCGCAAACGTTTCGAGCTTATCATTCGTGCGGCAAGTCCACCGCTCAGAAATGACGTGTACGTGGAGATACTGGTGACGGACGTGAATGACAATGCGCCGGTACTGCGGGATTTTCAAGTAATTTTCAACAACTTCCGCGATTGTTTCCCGAGTGGTGTGATCGGACGCATTCCTGCGTTTGATGCCGATGTAACGGACAAACTGACGTACCGTATCCTTTCGGGAAATAACGCCAACTTGCTCAGATTAAACAGCTCCACCGGAGGATTAACGTTGAGTCCACAGCTTAACACGAATGTACCCAAGTTCGCCACGATGGAAGTCTCGGTAACGGATGGAATCAATGAGGCGAAAGCGATCATGCAATTGATCGTACGGCTCATTACGGAGGATATGCTATTCAACTCGGTAACGGTGCGGTTGGATGAGATGACGGAGGAAGCCTTTCTGTCGCCGCTATTAAGCTTCTTCCTCGATGGGTTGGCCGCTATAATTCCCTGTCCGAAAGAGAACATCTTTCTGTTTTCCATCCAAGAAGATGTCGATGTTAGTGGAAAGATATTGAACGTGAGCTTTTCTGCTCGCAGACCAGACGTGGCTTTCGAGGAGTACTACAGCTCCCAGTATCTGCAGGAAAGAATCTACCTAAATCGTGCAATTCTGGCACGTCTGGCGACGGTTCGGGTGCTACCGTTTGACGATAATCTTTGTGTGCGTGAACCTTGTCTAAACTACGAACAGTGTTTGTCGGTGCTGAAGTTTGGCAATGCGTCAGGATTTATACACAGTGACACGGTGCTATTCCGCCCGATACATCCAGTCAACACGTTCGCCTGCAAGTGTCCCGAAGGTTTCACCGGAAGCAGAGAGCACTATCTTTGCGATACGGAGGTGGATCTCTGCTATTCGGATCCTTGTCAGAATGGGGGTAGCTGTATGCGACGCGAAGGCGGCTACTCGTGCGTATGTACGGAGCAGTACACGGGTGTGAACTGTGAAACGGCAATCGCCGGGTTGAAACCGTGCATTTCGGAAGTGTGCGGCGATGGGTATAGTTGCCTTACGAGCGGACAAGGTGGCCATTGGCCACCGTACACGAAAACGTGCGAGCTAATGTCGCGATCGTTCACGAGAAACTCGTTCCTCACCTTCCCGGGCATGAGACAGCGGCATCGGTTTAACATACGGCTCAAGTTTGCGACCGTGCGCGACAGTGGACTTCTGCTGTACAATGGCCGGTATAATGAGCAGCATGACTTCATCGCGCTCGAAATCATCAACGGAAGAGTTCTGTTTTCCTTCTCCCTTGGGGATAAGGTGGAAACGGTGACGGTTAATCAGCAACGGAAGGTTTCGGATGGTAACTGGCACACGGTGGAGGTGAAGTACTTCAACCGTACGGTACTGCTTTCGTTGGACAGCTGCGACACAGCCACGGCACTGGCGGGACTTGGAGAGCGTTGGAACTGTGCGAACCAAACGACGCTCGTGCTGGACAGACGGTGTGCATCGCTGGTCGAACCGTGCCACCGATTCTTCGACCTTACCGGTCCACTACAAATCGGTGGTTTGCCCAAGATTCCGGCCTACTTCCAGATACGTTCCCACAGCTTTATCGGCTGCATTTCGGACCTGTACATCGATCAACGGTACATCGATCTCGGTGCGTACATTGCCGACAATGGTACCGTGGCAGGTTGTCCGCAGAAGGCAGCGTCCTGCTCATCGGAACCTTGCTTCAATGGCGGCACGTGTCGGGAGGGTTGGGGCGAAGGATGGGAATGTGACTGTCCCGACGGTTTCACGGGCAACGCGTGTCAGGAGTCGGTTGCTTTGCCCTGGCGTTTCCATGGCGACGGCATACTAAGCTTCAATCCACTGCTTCGTCCAATTCAGCTGCCTTGGTTGACGGCGTTTTCACTGCGCACCCGCAAGCGTGACACGTTCGTGATGGAAATTCAAGTCGGACAGAACAGCTCCTCGGTGGTATCGCTCCGTGATGGCATTCTGCAATACCTGTACAATGGAGAGCCGTTGCAGCTAGCTGGAGCAGATCTGGCAGACGGTCGGTGGCATCGGGTGGAGATTAAATGGATGGGCACGGAGGTATCGCTCACGGTGGATTACGGTCAGCGGAACGGTGTGCTGCCGGTAACACAAAAGATCCAGGGTCTGTACGTGGGAAGGATCGTGATTGGTGGACTGGAGGGTACAATCGGACAGCACTACGGAGGT
The DNA here is from genome assembly GCA_000473375.1 of Anopheles culicifacies. Lineage (NCBI taxonomy): Eukaryota > Metazoa > Arthropoda > Insecta > Diptera > Culicidae > Anopheles > Anopheles culicifacies. The sequence goes on along the minus strand of AXCM01004264.1, from coordinate 15,131 downwards.
CCGTCGGAAAACTACGAAGGATGCATACAGGATGTACGCGTCGGTGGCGTACAGTCCGTGCTGAAGCGTCCGACGGTGCGCGAGAATGTGCTGGACGGATGTGCATCGAATGCCAAGTGTCCGGACGATTGTCCGAACGAATCGACCTGCGTGAGTGACTGGGACGATGCGTACTGTGAGTGTTTGCGCGGATATGTGGGTAGCGAGTGTAAACCGGTCTGTACCGTGAAACCCTGCTCGGACAATGGCATCTGTCGAGCGGATACGTTCAACACGAAGGGTTATCGGTGTGAGTGCAACAGTAGCTTGAGTTCGGGAGAGTATTGCGAGAACACCGTGCAACAACCGTGCCCGGCCGGGTGGTGGGGTGAACGGAGCTGTGGACCGTGCAAATGTAACGTTAAGCAGGGTTATCATCCAAACTGTGACAAAAGCACGGGACAGTGTTACTGCAGGGAAAATCACTACCAACCGGTAAACGATACGATTTGTTTACCGTGCGAATGCTACACGGTTGGCTCGTATGGTAAATCGTGTAATAGTTCGGGTCAGTGCGAATGTCGCGAAGGAGTCATCGGTAGACGGTGCGATTCGTGCTCCAATCCTTACGCGGAGGTAACACTGAACGGTTGTGAGGTGGTGTACGACGGTTGTCCGAAATCCCACTCGGCTGGCTTATGGTGGCCACGTACAGCGTTTGGCGAGCTGGCGGTTGAAAACTGTCCGGCACCGGCCCGTGGCAAGGGTACTAGACGATGCGATCAGGTACAGAGCGGTTGGGGTACGCCCGATATGTTCAACTGCACCTCGGAAGCGTTTCTGGATCTTCGCAAGCAACTCTCCCAGATAGAGGTGGACGGGCTGGAACTGAACACGTTCATTTCGGTGAAAGTTGCGGCAAATCTTCAGCAAGCCTGTGTCAACGTTGGTGGACAAACGAACGAAAAGGATGGAAACGGAGGGCGCGATAGTCGGATGAAGGATTTCTACACGATCGATTCGGAAAAGACGCTGGGCAGCGGTAGTTCTCTGTGGCGGGAGGATGACTTTGAGTTGGACTATCTGCTGAACGATGGACAATCGTTTGTGCAGAGTAAACTGTACGGTGCGGATCTGCTGATCACCGATCGTATGCTACACGAGCTGATGCGCTACGAATCGTACCAGCAGGGTTTAAACCTGTCGCACAGCCAGGACAAGCACTACGTCCGGAACTTGGTAGAAAGCGCCGGTGAAATATTGGATCGGAGATACGCGAGTGAATGGAAACGCGTACTCGACCTGACCGGACGTGGGCCGGATGATTTGGTGGATGCTTTCAATCAGTACATGATCGTGCTGGCACGTTCACAGCACGACACCTACACGAATCCGTTCGAGATAGTGCACAAGAACATGGTGCTCGGGATGGATATCGTAACAACGGAATCCCTATTCGGTTACGAATCCCAGATGGTAAAGCAGTTCCATCATGGTGGCAAGCAGCAGACGAAAGGAAAGCAAGAACCACCGGGGCACCATCCGGAAACGGTCATACTGCCCGACACGAGTTCGTTTATGCAGAACCTACCGAAACAGAAGCAGCCCATGATTGCGTTCCCGAAGTACAACAACTACATCCAGGATCGGTCGAAGTTCGATCGCCACACGAAGGTGCTTATACCGCTGGACATGCTGGGCATTACGGCACCGGATAAGAACGAGATAGTGAATCAAATTGCGGAACATCGTGCTATCTTTACGTACGCCCAGTACAAGGACGCTGGCGAGCTGTTTCCGGCCAATTTCGATGAAACCGTCACACGTCGCTGGGGTGTCGAGATGCAGATCGCTAGTAGCGTTCTGTCGATCGCAATCGTAACACCCAACAACGGTAAGGATGCGTTCCCATTGCCTGGTGCTGGGATGGACAAACCTGCCACACAGCAGGTGGAAACCATTGCTCCACCCTCGGCTAAACACGGCGCGGATCGTACGAATGAGAAGCTATCGTTGAACGAGATTAAAATTTCGATCCATGATATGAGCGAACAGGAGGAAGGATTAGACACGCTCGATCAGCACGCACCGGAAGTTCCGATGCTACACACGCCAGAGAATGGGGAAGACTTTTTCCACGATGATGATCTCCCCGAAACGGTTGTATTGGCTAGAAGCGATAAGAGCTCCTCCATGGAACGAACGTCACAGGAAGGATCGTACCGGAAACGGCGCAGAAGTATTGTAACGGCCGACGATGGTGGTATTGCAGAACCGACCGATGAGTTGGATGCTACATCACGCACCAATTACGTACCGCTCGGACAAACGCACCTGAAGCAAGCGCTTAAGCTGCAAATGTGGCTAAACATTCCCCGGAATAGGTTTGTTTCGCGATCCAATCCGCAGTGCGTCCGATGGAACACACATGCGAACCTTTGGACACGCATCGGCTGCCAAACGGAGATACCGGATTATGAATCCATCGGAAGCAACGATACGATTGTGGTGAACTGTACATGCAACCAACTTGCCACCTATGCCGTACTGGTGGACATCATCGATCCAGAGGATATACCGGAACCTTCCCTGCTAGTACAGATCACTTCCTACTCAGCGTTCCTGCTGTCGTTGCCGATTCTTTTTGCCGTCATCGTATCGTTGGCGTTGCTCCGGGGACTTCAGACGAACTCGAACAGCATACATCAGAATTTGCTGTTTTGCATTTTCACCGCGGAGTTGCTATTTTTTGTAGCCATTCAAGCCCGACGAGATCTTCTGGACAATGAGGTACGTGTGTGGAGTTGGAAGATTTGTGTAGCGGAATTGTAATGTTACCTCTTTCTTTTGTTAGTTCCCTTGCAAACTGGTTGCCATTGCGTTGCACTATTCTTGGCTGGCGGCTTTCGCATGGACCACAGTGGACTGCGTGCATCTGTATCGCATGCTAACGGAAATGCGTGACATTAACCATGGACCGATGGGATTCTATCATACATTAGGGTACGGAGCGCCTGCATTACTCGTGGGTCTTTCCGTTGGCGTTCGTGTGCATGAGTACGGGAATAGTTTGTTGTAAGTAATCCTTAAATTCTGTACGATTAATCCCTCCGAAGATCTCGTGAAGTTAACGTTGGATTGTTTGCCTCTCCCCAGCTGTTGGTTGTCGGTGTACGAGTCCGTTATCTGGTGGATGGTTGGACCGATCGCGATCGTTTCCGTGTTTGATCTGTTCATCCTCTTCCTGTCGGTGAAGGCTGCCTTCACGATCAAGGACCACGTGCTAGGATTTGGCAACTTGCGCACACTGCTCTGGTTGTCCGTCGTGTCGCTTCCACTGCTGGGCATAATGTGGGTGCTGGCAGTGTTGTCTGCGTCGGAAAACTCCCAACTGCTCAATATGCTCCTGTCGGCGGTGATCATTATGCATGCGTTTTTCTCCATCATTGGATACTGCATCATCAACAAGCGTGTGCGTGAAAATCTGCACAATGCCTTTTTGCGCTGCATTGGACGTAAAGTGCCACTGCTCGAATCTTCCATTGCGATTAGCAACAGTTCGCAAAACGTGGGCTCACCGAAAACGCCCGGATTTGCGGGGGGTTCCGGTGCGCAGTACGATACGGCACGGCGAAACATTGGCATCAGCACTTCCAGCACGACTTCGCGCAGTACGGCTAAAACAAGCTCCAGTCCGTATCGTAGCGATGGTCAGTTTAGGCACACGTCTACGTCTACCTCTAATTACAACAGTGACGGTGTGGCTTCGTATATGCGAGGACACTATGATGATGGTGCTCTGCGTAAGATTAAAAATGGTGGTCAAGGGCGGGATGGAGAACGTCGCAGCCATAGACGCCACCGTCGAGATTCGGATTCTGGGAGTGAGACCGATGGCCGGAGTCTGGAGCTTGCCTCGAGCCATTCGAGCGACGATGAAGAATCGCGCGTTGGACGGAATAGCAGCACACATCGTAGCACGGGTGTGTGCAGCACATCTTACCTACCAAACATTACGGAGCATGTGGCGACGACTCCACCGGAGCTGCATGTTGTTCAGAGTCCACAGGTAAGACATGGAATGATCTTAAACTTTAAAAACTGATTAAATCAAACGAATGTACACTATTTGCAGCTATTCCCGAACGTTACACCAACCAGATGGCCTACCCAGAATGCTGGCAACTATTTACCTCCTGGCAATGGTAAGCTTTTACTTTTTGTTTAGAAAATACAAATTGCTATCACTTTAAGTCATTCTACAAACGCTTTGTTTCGACAGGTCGATGGTCCCAGGAAACAGGCTCCGATAACGAGGCACATCCTCACAAATCCCCAACAAACGGTGGATCACTGCCGAATCCGGACATTACGGAAACTTCATACCTGCACCAAAACCGAATGAACATGCCACCATCAATCTTGGAAAACATCCAAGAAAACTACAACATCGGCTATTCCAACACGGATCTCCGTGGTGATCGAAATTACAGCAATTACGGTAATGCGGACAATTATGTGCCACCGACAGATTACGCGAAACGGTACGATTCGCCAGCAACGGTAAACCCCTCGAGTACGCTGCCCCACCATTACGCATCATCGGTAAACGGCAGTACCGGTGGAGGTGTACCGATTGCCGAAGCACGCCATACCGGTTCGATGCAGGTCATCAATCATATGCGCGCGTACCAGCACGAAAATCCATACGCACTGAAGGAATCGCTCTACGAACGATCGCGAACGCTCGGGTACGGTTCCAGCACCGGTGGTGCCGAGTCACCGTACCACGGACATCCGCTTGCCGCTCCGAATGATCTGTACAGCCCGCCCGGTTCACACGTCATGTCGTTCAAGTCGAGCGTACAATCGTTGCTGAAAAACGATTACCAGCAACAGCAACGGCAGCAGCACGGCAAGCACCATCCCGTTGGTAATGGGGGCGAATCGGACCGCATGTCCGAAGGGTCCGATAAAAATCCGTACAATTTCCCGTACACCGCCGAGGAGGACCATTTGGTGCATAATGGCGGTGTGTCGAGGATGCATCACACCGGTGGGATGGAAAATATGGGCCAGATGGAGCATGTTGCTGCGTCTCCACCACCTCCGCAGCTGGTTATGCGGGGCCCCGATGGCCGTTCGCCTGCACCGCTGCAATCCATGGGACAGATGAACGGTGCAAACGAGTAAGTATACGCTTACGATGGTAGTTTTATAGCTAAATAACACAAACCACTAAATGAAATGCTCCAAAAAAGGAAGAAGAACATTACCAAAACTAACTCCATTCCAACGTTTCCGTCTATTCGTAACATTTAATGCATCTGTTGAAGTAGCTGGTGTTGGGATCGTCTAAAAATGTTAGAATAGATGATGACAGTGTCTGCAGCAAGCGGAAGGAACCGGGAGAAAACATAAACTTCTAACACACATATATTGACAGAAATCTCAACAAGGGAACAACAAAATATTGTAAGGTGAGAAGGTAGTGGTTATGGTTTGATATGATTATTTAGCTCTAAGTAAATAATATTATTATTTAGTTGTTAGTGACATGTTTCTAGTTTTATTAAAACTAATGTAGCTTTATTTTTATTTCAATTTTAAACTGGCCTCTTTTGAAGTAGAAGTGAATTGTGTACTAAACTTTCTTAGAAGCTCGGCGAAAGCTTTCAAACATTATAGAGATTACTTAACAAAAGCTCGAGATTCCTCTTTTAGGGAAAATAATCTAAATCATTTCATTTAATCACAAAAAAAATCTTTTATTATTCGTATTTATGACATTTTTTTAAATATCTCCAAGCTTCTTTACGATGATATTTTAGCAATTAACTTAATAGCTTTTATTTCTTATAACAACATGTTTAGTTAGGCATATTTTACGTTTACTGTAAATTTTACTGTTCCCTTTGTAATATTTCGCTATCCTTTACTATCCACAGTGCATCCAATGATGACGATGAAACGACCGTCTAGCCTGCAACGTTGGATAACCACGAACAAGTGGCTTGCAGCGTTTAATTCCACCGTATATGCTACATAATGTGTGCTCTCTATACAAAGTTTAGAAAAACAAAACAAAAACAAAAAAATACACCCCCACCCCGATTCCCGACACACGGGGATCTTTCGTTTTGCATGTATATTTACGAAAATGGGACAAACGGCAGCAGCAACAAGCGGTGTGATGAACCAGAGACAAAGTTTTGTAATATATTTATACTAACAATAGCATGAATATGGCCACGTGGCTCAACGAACAAGAGTGGTGCTGCATTCATGTTTTGGATGTATATATTTATACAGATCGATTTAAGAAGGAAGATATACAATGATTGTGGTGTCGTATTTTAATCCATGCTGTTTCTCTGTCCGCTTTTGCGCTTTTTTCCCCCCTCAAACTGCAAACGTACTGAAACACTCCCAGTGTGCTAGTTTTATATATTTTTCGTTGTTATAAAACGAAACTTTCAAATAGTTATTTCCGTTTTGTTTTGAATTTGTCTGGATGTTCAAAATAAGTGTAAAATGGCCTTGAATAGCAGCGTAACAGTTTTTTATGTTTCAAAGTGCAAGAATATATAGCTGCAAATATTTGAATTTTACGCGTTAACATGCAGAGCGACACACAAATACAAACAACTGCCATCTACACGAAAGGGAAGCAAAAAGCGTGCACTGCCTTGAGTATAGAGTATTGTTGTTATAACGATTTAGTAATTCGCTTTCGAACAGTTTTGCCAACTCCCGCTCCAGCGTAATCGAATAGTAGATGTTAAACATGGTTGTAGCGCAATGTGGGCTTTTTATACGATAATTAGGCTGGCGATCATTTTGGAAGCTAAATTATGCAGGAGCTGCAAGGAAAGCAGATAGAGAAACGCGAATATGCGCTAGGAGAAAAGGAGTAGGAAACAAAAATGGAGCAAAACACACAAAACACAGTGAAACGAAGAATGCAAGTGCCTGAAAGTAGGTGAATGTTTTGTTTTTAGATTTGATCTGCGTGTAGTGCTATTTTTTCTTTTTACGTTTTTAATACTCAATTTTAATTTGCAACTCTTCAGTTGGAAGAAGCGAGCTTTTATGATGGTTCCAATTTTAAACTTTATCTAGAACGTACGAACCGCCGATATATGTATGCGACGAAATCCATTTCTCTCCCTCGTTTAGAATTACGATCCGGTGTGAGATGGGTGAATGGTGCCGGAGTTCAAAAGACTTGATTGTAACTTTTACTGCTTACTGCCATACCCGTAGAAAAATCCGATATAGTAACAGATAAATTATTTTAGCAACCTAAGCCGCGTCACATTTGTACAACAAGTTTTGCTTTAGTGTCCGTTTAGTGACCCAACGAAAGTACTGTCTCTCTTTTAAGGGTGTGATCGTGTGTTTACTATGTTTTAATTTCCCAGTGGTGATAGTGTAATGCGGGATACTACTACGCACATTCCATCCATCGATTTTAGCTCACAGATTTAGTTCGGTACGCAACCATAAAACCACCGGGCGCGCACGCATTGTGCAGGTTCTCCTCTCCCCCCCGTTTGTGTAACTATATGTACAACTTTGTAAGGGCTACCCGATAGTGGTGCTAAGCGACAACTCCAGTGATATATTTTCGTACTTCGAGATTTTAAACGTAAACGAGCAAAGTTTCTTTTAAGTTAACGAATCCATTACGCTGATGTGGTGGTGCTTTCTAACGGTGTAAGATCGATGTGTGTTTCATGTTTAACTCACCACACCCACACCCATTCCGCTTTACGCGACGACCACATTCCATCTCGCATTTTATTTCCTGTCTGCGTTCTGCGTGTGCTGAAACTGCTGTAACTGAGTAGATAAACATAAGTGACTGTGTTGTAATGCAATAGTGAGATTTTTATTTTAAAATTGCTTTCTCTTATAATTAGCATTCCGTTAGGTAAGGATAATATATTTAACATTCCTTGCGGTAAAGATTCGGAACGCAAACGCGCAACGACCACTATTAGTGCTGCTGATGAAACGTACTCAACTACACATTAATGTGGCAGGAAGGGGAGAGAGATATATGTAGGGTTTTAGAAGATTCTTCCGAACCATGAAATATTTTCATGCGAAAAAGGAGCAACAAACAATAAACCTTAAATGAATATGTGACCATATTATGGAATGCGTGTTTTGTGTGTACTTCTTTTTAAGTTAATTGAAATTTTTGTTTTTTATTTTGAATGCAATTTCAGAATAATACCCGAAATGCCTTCTGGTGGTCCACGAAGACTCTAAATCAAAGAGCTGAGATACGGGATAACGAACATGTTGTATGAAGGTTGATAAGCTAAGTAGTGCAGCAATTTGCGGGATATTGTGGACATGCTTGTGTACTAACTTGACGATATTTTTCCTAATGCTATATAATTATTCCGGGGAGATAGTGGCGCCGGTTTTCGAACGGGTAGTACCGAGATTCGAATCCCATTCGGGTCGTTCCTCTAAACGCAGGACTGGCTATCCTGTGGCGGGTACATTCAAGTCACGGAAGCCAGAAATGGCAGGCTCAAGACCTCTGGTGGTTGTAGAGCCAAAGAAGAGGAAGAAGATGCAATTATTCCGAAATAAATGACCACCTTTGCCCAGGGCTTGATCAAGAGGCAAATCTTGAACAGGACGGCGAAGCAACAGCTCCCCTCGCCAATGAGCTCTGCTTGATTCTTGATGAAGCTTAACAGAAATGAGAAAACGGCAATGATGAATGTTGGTAAACTCGCCAGATGTTGGTGGACTGGACATGTCATAAGCATGACACCAAACTTCCCAGGTAATTCACATCTTAGGACAAAGAAAACCATCTGCTATTACGTTCATGATTAATTTATTTGGCTAGTTCCATAGCACGTGATCGAACTTACAATGAGTTTTCTATCTCTATATTCATTCCCGCTTAGTCTATTACGGAGTACGCACACTACGGCGATTTTCTAAAATATTTCCGGAGAGTGATAAATGAGAAATGTTCCTTTATGTTCGGATGTGTGTGACATCATTGTTAAAATAGAACTTACAATCTACTTTGACGATTTACTCTTCCTGCCTGCAGCCTGTTTCTTTTTCATTGGCTGCTTGCTGGTCTTGGCTGAACGGCCCGCACTTGCCTCTCGCTTACGCTGTTGCATTTTCCGCTTTTTGGGCGGTTCGTCGTCAAGCTCGAACAGATCTTCAGCTTCGTCCTTGCTGCTACCGTACTTAGCTTCCAGCGAATCGATCAGCGAACTGAATGCACTCTTCCGCTTGAGCGCTATTTGCTGTTCGAGTGATGCCGTGCTTTCCTGCTGCTCTTTGATCTCTTTCGCAATTTTGGCTTCGCGTGCGTATTTTTTATGCCGCCGGTTGCGCTTCTCCTTCGGCTCTTTGGTGAAGATCGCGTACTCCGGCACCTCCTTTTGGTCGATCATTTCCTGTACGATTTTGGCGATGCGTGGCTCATCCTCGCACGTCATGAACGGGACGGTCTGCATCATAAAGTTAATGCAACCCTTGCCGCCAAGGTATGCGCGCTTAATATCGGTACGCTCCGTTTCGGAACCGGTGTAGCTTTTCTGATAGTTTTGTATATCTTCCGTGGTGAGTGGTTTGAAGAACTGTTGCCATCTATCCATCCAGTTCGTGCTGGCATCGTCATCATCATCGACGACGCCACGTTCATCGTATATGGCGCGCGAATCTTTGTCACTGAGGATGTTGTACAGTTTGCTCAATACTTTAAATTTCTCGGTCGCCTCTTTTTTGTCACTCTCCGGAACACGGTCCGGGTGTGTTTGTAGTGACAGCCGATAGTATGCTTTCTTGACTGCCCGAACAAAACGAAAAGAATTTCATCAATATACATTTACCCCGGTGTACGGCGGACTGTGCCAGCACACCGTTTCAAAGAACATTCTACTTACTCTCCTGCACCGATGCATTTTTCTCCACGCTGAACAGGTCGTAAATATTCCTCGTACCATAATACTTTTCACACACATCGAGCGTTCCGGACGACATTTTCTCGAACAGTTGATTTGGGGATTTCGGACGGTTGAAAAGCGAACCCCGTGCAATTTACAGAAATAAACAAACGAATAGCGTTCTTCAGCAGATACCGGAGTTTCTGTTTTGTCTTCAAATGAGCGGGAAAAATAGAAGAAGCATGACAGCATGGCGAAATTTCGCCACTGATTGATGCAGTGGTGCCAGCACTCAAACGGTGCGAGTTTCGTGTTCAAAACAACAGGCGAATCGCTGCCATTTTATGATGAACCGTATTCGAATATTGTGTTGAAGTCGCCGCTAGGAATAAATCATGCAAACATAACCAGAACAAGAGATTTTCAACGTATCGCAAAACCCATCTCGCTTGCTCAATGCGCTTGCATATGTATCGCAGAGACCGTGGCATCACCAACAAACGTTTTCGCCCTGACAGCTGTCAATTCGCTATTGCATCAGAAACGAAATCGACATTTTCAGCATAAAATGGCGTATCAAGTTAGCGAAGAAAGCAAGTGTTGAAATCGAAATACGCAGTTAATCATGGAATTACCCGCCAAAAACATAGTGTCCGACGAATCTTTTACCATCTGGAAAGGGTGTGTTTTGAATAGTGTACATCATCAGCAACCGTCTCATCACTGGAAGCTACAGAATCATTGGTGCCCCATAGCTGGTGGTGTTGGTGGAACCGAACAAAAGAATCAGTGCTTAAGCACTAGTGCTTTCTCGACGTCGTCGAACAACGAGCATCCTGTTCTGCGCAGAATTACGCTACTGTTGTTGATGCTGCATGCAACGATGGTGATGAATGACTCACGTATGGACTGTAATATCGTAACTGTGACGTCGCATCGTGCGGAATAATAAATAGAAGGAATTATTCCCCATTGGATTGCGCCGCGCAATCCGTTTCTAGAAATTGTCTGTATATAGCACAACGTTACGTTGCCAGACGGTAGCGATAGTAGTACGTAGCAGTTAATTGTGTAAATATTGATGGTGTGCGCAATGCCCTCAAAACTCAAACAATACCACTACCACACGCCATGCGAGGATGATCGCATGGCAGAAAGGGGGTATGGCGAATGGTCAAAACAGCTGGAGCTTGCTGATCCCATAGCAGAAGTGAGCGAAAAACTGGCTGCCCTTCACATTGGTGTCCCTGCGGAACCGCCCGCTGCAAACAAGAGGCCAAAAATATTGGACATAATGTACAAAACATTATTCACTTTCAAGAACCGTTACGTTACCCAGCCAGACATGCAATCTGCATCGGCTTGTATGGGAGAGAAGGAGCAACATTTTAAGAAATCGCCAACCCATACATCACCCCGCATACCGATATTCGAGACGAATAAGAATGGCAAAGGTCAGTTGATGGTACCGCTGGATAACAGCTGCACGGACGATGACGTTGCGTTGCCCCCGCCTGGTCTTTACGAAGAGGATCTGGCGTACAGTGCCCCATACCCACGGCGTGTTCGGAAACGGCGAAAGGAAACATCCAAAGCTAATCACCATGCGCATGGAGGCAGTGAATACAGTGGCTGTGGTAAAAACCGAAAGGAAAAGAAACGGCATGCACTGCGAAGCGACATACGGACTGATAATCTGGCTTTATCGATGGACCATTACTGTTATCCTTACGGTTGCCGGGAAGTAAGAAAAGGCAATGCCATGGATGTAGTGCAGTCATCTTCTCAACGATGGCCTTTGCCAGGATTCAGCCCCTCATCGACTGGTAGCGTGGGAAGCTTTCACGATGCATTACAAGATGGAATGCTACCGGTGGAATGCTTGCAGCTACAGGCGTCGTACGACAACGTGCAACCTGCCCCGGTATCGAACTGTGATTCACAACAAACCCACACTGCAAACGCCTTTACATCGGTACCACCGAGTACGGTGAACACGATCACCGATCAGGAGAAGCAATGCTCCGGTATGGATCCTAACCTTGCAGGGTTTGAAGTACTCGCCGACTACGAGGTGTTCATGACTCCTTCCGCCAGTCCTGTTCCTCGTCCTTTTCTCCGTGACATTCGTAAAGCTATCAGTTACGTTTGTCACGGAGGTGACGATGAGGAGGACGACGACGATGATGATGAAGATGATCAATGTGATTACACGAGCGGTGACGACGGCAATAGCTACGATGGATCCGATGGGTTTGAAGAGGATGACGACGATGACTTCAGTATCGTGTTCTGCCAAGATTATGACGATCTGCACGAGGATTCCAACTCGTCTTCCGGATTCGATGAGAAGAAGGTATGTGTGCTTTTTTATCCGTTTTAGTATTCTAATTTATAAAACAAAAAGACTGAATAGATTATCCGAAATCGTTTCGACGCGTAATGATAATAATAAGAAATATAATTTTTTTTTATCCAATACCAATAATTGATGCACTTTACATGAGATTAGAAAAGAATGTTGTTTGTTTTTGTTTTGCTGTGAATGATCGTTGCGAATCGTTGACACATAGCAACCCAGGGTGACGTTTGCTCTCGGTTGGTGTGTGTGTACATTTACAACTGATCTTTCGTCATTCATGAATCAGCAACCTTTGGGAATTTCCATTCCACTTGCTTCATTCATTCATTGTTCTGTCGGTCGAACCAAGGTCATTCGGTGTAACTGATGCAATGTTGTATTTGTTTTTTACATTTAAAAAAGTTTGTTTTCTTTTTCAAAATTTCGGGTGTCTTTTTTATTTTTTTTACAAAAGTATCGTTTCATGATTCATATGAACATTTTTCGGTCAGAAAACTGCCCATATGAAGCATTTTTACTAAGCCGCTTATAAAAAAAAGTCCACCATTTGAAAAGAAAGCAATTCCCGTTATGTGTGTTGTACATTGTTTCCATGTTTTATGTTGTGATTGTTGATACCGGAACCATAGTGACTCATACGCGGGGGATGATATACAAACGTACGATCGCCCTTTTGATGTCATGCCCAATATGTACCCTATCTTGGAGCAATGGTCAGAACCGACTCGCTTCGGTACTGGCTGTCAGTCAATCTGAGGAACCTTCAGCACTCCCAACACTTGTCGTGAAGCTAGGACTGGATGCGTCCTAGCATTTCTTCGAGACGAAATGCTCAGAAGGATTTTTGGTCTCCAACTTCTGGAAGGACACCGGGAAGAGGCACGCTAAAATGGTAACATTTGTTAGTTGTACAGTAAACTCAATATTGTGCACGATATGATATGATCCCGGACGAAGTGTTTTGAGCCATCCACGCAAGGACTTCGGAGGCGTGGTTGGTCCAATTTGAGATACAGTGATGCCGTTAATCCGTCCGCCCTAAAGGGCCGGGCTAATGGATTTGCAGACGGCGGTCCATGACCGTACGCAGTTTTGAGAGGTTCTCCAGGAAACCATGACATTGCGCCGGATATGCAAGTAAGTTCGTAATGTGAAACTGCCAAAGTAATTGAACAGAAAGGTTACACGAATAATTTAAAATAAATCTATTTCGGTCCGGTACTTTCGATTGATGCAAAAATGCCTATTCCACGTACTTTTATCTACTTAGGTCACTTGAGACCAGATGCTTGGTCGGAATGGTAGTACTGGCATAATTTTTTCTTGTATTCCCAAAAATCGGCATTACATTAAGATAATTTAAGATAGCCTTACTTTGTTTATTAGTATTGCATGTAAACGTTTCCCAAACCTGTATTAATATCGAAGCTCTTTTCTTTCCCACCTTTCATCGCATTGTTGCTTCGTCTTCGTCTCAGGTACGCTTCAACACGAAACCGGTGGTGCACGTCATGAGAGTCTGGGACTTTGCCTACCGGCAGGCACGCAAGGGAGATTGGGAAACGACAGCCAGGGACAGCGAGCGGTTCCGGAAGCGGATCGCCGATCTAGAACCGGTGCTAGGACCAGCACTACAGCCCGCGTTACGTGATAAAATATATGCCGAGCGGTTTAGCGGGCAGCAGGAACATACGCGCAATCCTGAATCACTATAGGCTGCAAAAGGCGTGTTCCGTTTGTGCTTAGAAATAGAATTGTATATTTTTTGCATATGAAGTGTTTTTTGTTTTGTTATTTTTAAGCATTATCGTAACCCGGGATCATCACCCCCGGGGGACAACAAGGGAATAGTCCGCACGTACATTAACAAGTGTTTAATAAATAAGCAGGGGAATCAAAAGCTAGTGAACATGCAACTGCAATTGTACGTTACACTGATTTTGCTTTAATTTAATCTTTACATTTACGCATTGCCCATTTTCCTCGCCCCTTTGTTTTGGGGGAGGAAACGTGGAGGGGGGGATCATATTCGCATACTGGAAAATCATAAATTATAGCAAATGCCGCTGACTTCTGTGTTGTTGATAATTTTAAATATGAATTTAATTCAGAATGAAAACAAAGATCGAAATTATAAAGCAAAAAGCGCTCGCATCATTGTTAACAATTTTATTTATCACATATCGACGGATGGCACATGATGACCGTGTTTGAAGTATTAGGTGTAGGGCCTTAATAAGCTATCTATGCTGCATGCTAAAGGTTAGTAAGCTTGGAGCTTTTCGTACACTTTGTAGCAGGTTGTTTGGCTTGCATTTTGTAGCGTGCTGCCTCCCGGAACGCAACCGCCAGTAGTAGGAGAAAGGCTAGGTATAGTATGTAGGGCAGGTACGGTTCAGCGTCCCGTAAGACGTAAAACGCTTGCAGTGTGCGCACGATGTACGGTGGAAGCTCCTTTTGATGCTGTTAAACGGTTAAAGGTAAAGGTAAAGGCTTCAGTGAAAGAGAGACAGATTGGAGCTGGGGAAAAGCCCCACACTTACATATTCAATCCAAAACATCGGTATGATCATCTCACTGAACCGTTTGATGTCGTCGGAGTAGTAGGACAGATGCGGTATTGCTATATTGGTCTGCGTACGGGCAACCTGATCCAATGGTATACCGAAGGATGGATCGACAATCGCGTAACTGTGATGCGCCTCCCGGTTCGGTTTCATGCCCGTTATCTTATGGGCTGTGGTGAAGTTGCGCGCATAAAAGTGTGGACTTGTGGCCACGATGGGAACATCTGAAAACAGGCATAGGAGATAGGACAATCACATTACCCCGAAAAATAATAACAACCAAAA
>KI423682.1:0-20260 GCA_000473375.1 Anopheles culicifacies | reverse complement strand
TACTATTTGGAATCAACCTGTAAGCTGAAATAGTCTCTTGCTGGAGTAGAGTAATCATAGCCTCCAAGTAACTAGCCGCCTTGCAGCCAGCGAGTGAGACGTTGTGGAAAGCAAACCGTTGGGTACGATGCTAATTACCACGCAATTCACATTTTACCAAGACCTCCAATACATGCACGAGCGAAGCAATTGGGGTAGAATTGCATTCATTGCAGTAGATGAAAGGAGTTTCTGCTTTTTCTTTTCCATTGGTTTTTCGACCTCGCTCCTGGAAGTGTGGTAGAATGAGTAAAACTTTTCCACTCAATGTACAACATAGAATGAACGAGAAAGCAGAAATCCAAACCCCAAAAGGGTGTGCTTTTTAATCAAATACATTTGTATTACATATCAGCACAGCGTACTGATTGCAAGATGAGTAACGCCGATAATGAATGTGCCTTCCGTGTAAACAGCTCCAGTATTGATAAACAGCCCGTATCGCTATCGTTAGGTTTGGTTTGGTCGTATTTGCATTGGCTTCGTGTGCGAGCTCGTTGCATATTTATTCCAATCCGATTCCGGTGGACATACGTCGACTATCGGAATTGCGCCAGCGCCATCATCAGCGCCATCATTATTATTCTCCCGGGGCAAACATCCCGTATGTAGGGGCCGCCGTTTCCGACGAGATATGGGGTTTGGCAGGAAAGATTGAAAGTCACGAAGCATCCGCAGTGATACACAGCACGAGCATGAATACAAGCTCGTTGGAATAAGTTTTGGTATTTTTTTTTCCTGTGTTGCTGTTGGTCGTTTTTCGAAACGAAACTGCTCCCATGGTACTTAATTAAACATGTTGCTTGCAACAGTACAGGGAAAGCCTTTTTTCGGGGTACTTTTTTCCCGAACCCGATGGAGAAGAGGAAGGATGAAAAATTACCAAACAGCCGATTGGGGAACAACAACAACGGATAGCAAGCTTGGTTGTACTGGTGTTTCTGTGGTATAGGCATCACCCAGTACGAGACCTGTACTGGGCCGTAGGTTCCCGTCATAATGCGCAATTTGTGGCTCCGCAGTGTCTCACTTTATGTGTCCCTCAGGCGAACGTCCCTCACGGTGTACGGTGTGAGAATGGTGGCCAACCGGGGATAAAATCGAGCGAACGTACAGCAACCTGCGAAAGGCTTGCAAAACAAAAAACCCTCATACGAACGATAATCCAATATATGTATACATTTAGTTTTAGAACAAGCGAGTGCAAGCTGAAAAGAATTTGCTTTGAATACGGACTCGTTGCACGGGCGCCAAGGCAGTCCCTTGTGATCACCTTGTCGTAGGGAAAATGTTGCAAAGGCTCAATCGCCTACGGGGATGCGTCTATGGTTGGTCTCTTTGCGCGACACTGCGGTATAGTTCAACTTGTTCATCCCCAATCGAGAATGGCAAAGATGAATAAGGCGAGCGTAAAACAAAACTGCCACAGCTGCAAAGCAAATTAAGCTGCCGAACAAAACCAAGCGAAAGAAGCAAAAAAAGTAAAAGCAACGCTAAACCTCCAGTACATCATGTCAGCTCATGTGGAAGGAACTCGCCTCAAATTCAACCACGCTGTCAGGCAGCCACATAATATACTTCGTACATGCATGCTGGAACCACGGAAGCGAAACGAAAAGAAAAAAAAATCAAGCTTACCACGTCAGTTTCTATTTCACCTTAAGCTAAATCAACGTGTACGGACGTTTGCTTGCTGGAAGCTGCCGGAAATACAAACCCGAAAGAAAAAGGAGCAAGCCCATCCAAAAGCTCGTGGAAAAATGAATTTTCAAGCACTGGCATGTCCATTCAACAGTTTTACGAGGGAAGATTTTTTTCTCCTCAAATTTCAATCCACTCACATGCTGGGCTGACTAAGCTGTTTGGAGCTTTTTTTTGCAAGTAAAATCCAGCACAAAAACAACAAACGCATACACATGTGTGTATGGCACCGTGAAAGCATGAAGAAAGCATAGGCAATGGGAAACTACCAAGAAATGAATCCGGATTTAGGCATTGACGAATTATTCAAAATCAAAATAACAGCGAGCACAAAAACAGAAACAACAATACACCACGGACATTGTCATGCTGGACATGAGCACTAAATCTGTAATTGACATAAATCAAAATCGCCTCCAAAAAGCTCCACCATGCATGGAAATAACGAAGCAACAAAAAAATAATGCTCCTTCCACCTCCACCAGCTCGAATCATCCATCATTTGGTCCATCAAACCGGATGCGCCATGTGTCATGTATGATCAGGAAGTGGATGGTGTACCATGGCCTCCGCTCCTTTCCAGCTTCCATTTCCACAGTTCGTGGTTTGGAACATTGGAAAAATTGAAAATTCTGACATCGTCGTCGTGCCTAAGCGTGAGAGTAAATATATCATGCTACGGAAATGGGGATGGATGAACTAAACAAAACACAAAAAAGAGCACAAAAACGGCATCATTCACTTCCGTCCGTTGATCGGTTGCAGTACGTGATGGGGATTTGTGAATTGTGATGCTTTCTGGCAATGGACAATGGCAATGAAAAGAGAAAATGCTAAAGGAAGGAGTAAGAAGGGTTTTCCATTTGTGGCAGTTGTGCAAAAAAGGAAACCGGGAAACGATTAAAATTCACGTGACAATCATTCATTACAGTTTGATTGAAGTTTCATTTTTCGCCTTCCGTGGTGTCGTGTGTTCGTGTTCGGATTTTTATGATTTGTATCGATTGCATTCCGGCATGCGAGTGTGGGGATGTGATCGAAACCCATTAGAAATAGACACTATTTTTCGAGTTCAATTTTGGCAACCAGCCTGTGCGGATACTCATGAACACCACCGTGCAATGTCAATGATTTCGTAAAGCTGTTCACTTTGAAAAGTTCTTAGAAAGAATTCTCCATCTGTCAATCAAACTTGAAAAACGAAGTATTAATATTACCTTTTTTTATTAGAGTTTCAGCCCCAGCAACTTCAGCAAGCACATGAAGAATTTATATGTAAGTAAACCCAAAAATTGAATATTATTCTTAGGAATACATTTTCCATGAGTGGAAATATTCGAATCAAATCAAGCAGCTACTCGCATTGTTGCACAAAGCAGAAAACTCAATTGTTTCGTTATTCATAATTCAATCCAGAACATTTACCAAAAGTCTCCTCTAACATTGTACGTTGGAACGTGTTCCCCAAAAATACAATCAGAACACCTCAATTAGCACAAACCGAATCGTATTTGCTTTGGTAGCTGCTCGCAACTGTTGTCGGACAATGGTGCTCTTGTTCTGTTGAATTTCCCCCTTCCCCCACCAATGCTACCCATTTTTCATTCCGTCACGAATCGAACTGTGAAACGTGATCGACGCGAAATTGGGAAGCCTAATTCGCTAACGAGCATCCACATTATGCGAGCCACCATTTTCCGGGGCATCTGATTTCTTCACTGAAAGGAGTTCTTTCTCTCCCCCGTGCTGACCACCGCCACTGACCCAGGTGGCATGCTATCACTGAATGATAGCAGTGTCTGGGTGGGATAAATACAGGAACTTTCTCTTCACAATGCCTGCCGCTGTTGCATAGCACGTTGAACTGACGGCAAATCGGTGGGGGGTGTTTCAAATTATCCGTAAGCGGACACCGAACATTGTGTTGTTGCGTGTGGCGTTTGCGTTGGCTTTTGCTAATGTCTAACCGCTGCATGTTTACGGACGGTTCATTCGCCAGCATTGGCTTGGGGTTTGTGGGTTATTAAATTTCCGCAGTCTACGATTTCTACCAGCAATTGGAAAAACGGTTTCATCTGCCACGGTACAGAGGCCTGGTGCCGGTTGAAATGCGATACACAAAACGCTAACTAGGCGCCAATGAACTATGCAGCAATGGATGCTTCAAATACTCGCCGGACACGTAGCAATCAGAGAATTTCCTTTCGGTTGCAGACAGTTATGATTCGGTAAGAAATAATAGTGGCTCGAGGTGGAATCATTGAATTAATTAATCCAAATGCTTCTCTACCCGCATGCAGGAAATTCCGGTACCGCTTTAAGAATCAGATTCAAAATTATGGTGAGAGTTTATGTATTTTTTTGTGAAAATTCCAACCAAACATCCATCCTTTATATACTGGCCTATACTGACCAGGGAACCCGAACGGGATATACAGCGCATCGACAGTATCCGCACGGTTCGCTTATTTTGCCAACTGTGTCAACAGCCTAGCGGCAACCCAATTTTTCCATGTTTAATTTCCCGCATCGCAAATATCATTTTCATGCGCTCGACTCGACTCGGACGCTGATCCAGGCCCGGTGCCACAGTAGCCACCGCACGGACATGGACATGCAGTGGCACTGACCCGCACCCGGGATAGATACTTCCTGCCGATACGTGTACGTGCCCGGTTTTTGCAGTGCGGATTTTCTCCAATCCCTGGTAAGCAAGTGGAGCGTCAAATTAAATACCATTTCTCTTCGCATATGGTTTTCCGTGGCGCATCCGCGTTGTTAACCGTTTACGAGACGTTTCGGTTTCGGTTATCCACCGGTGCATGCATGAAAGGGTAATTTAAAAATAAATACCATCCGGAACGGATCCGGACAGTGATGTGATGTGGGAGTGTCTTTTTTATCTCATATTTCCCCCAGCAGAACAAATCTTAACCATCTTCACTTATTTCACACAAAAATACGCATATTTTTACGAAGCAAAGTCATTGATTTACTGCACTTTTGTGTATTCACTTCGGGCAAATGCAATTATACGGTATAATTACTTAACCTTGCAAATTTGCGCCCATCACAGTCGGTGCGCACACGTGCATCTGTGTGTATTTTATTCGTGGTTCTTTCAATAAATGCACTCCATGTGGACACATGCCCACCCATCCAACAAACCAACGGTAAAAACGTCCGCGGTGAAAATGCTTTTACCCAAATATGCGTCCCAAATAAACTTCCCCTTTACCAAGAACCGTTTTTCGGTGGTTTTCGAACATTTTCGCGCGTCTCTCTGCTTTCCGATTTCGTGTTTCGTGGCCATATCATTCATTTATGCCACTTACCGTGTTTGTGTACTGCCGAGTGAAATTGTATTAAAAACCCAATCCAATAACAACATGCAAACATCCAGCGACGTGGCGTAGATGGGAAGGGACGGATTAATACGTACATTTCGGTGACCTGCCAAGCAAGGTTTAAGTTCGTTACACTTAATTTAATCAACAAAATTGTCATTTTTCGTTGTAACTTTTTCCTGGTAGGGGAAAGAAATTGCAGTTACGTCGTTACTGTGGATGAGCTGGAAAAGATTTTAAATTGAGTTTATGATCTGTGCAACGATCGATGGTCCTTTCGGTGCATATTCGAAACACTGATCATTTTATATGATCTAAACCCCTTATTAAACGATCCTAAAACAATATTTCTATGTTCATGGAGCTGAAATCCAGAGATACTTAAAAATAATCAAGCGAAATTCGTTTTAGATTTTGAGAAATCATGAGCAAAACTATGAAACCGCTCTAATTCTAGAACAGATCAACATTTATGTGAAAATCGTTTTACGTTCATGCATCATTATTATTGGTTTTAGTAAAATGGAACAAAAACTTGACTGAGAAAAGAGTCTCCCTGATTTTTAAATTGACACTGAGGTTTTCTCTCCGAACTTCTACGTATTTGAAAAGGTCTTTTTGTAATTAATGTTAGTCAATAATCTTCTTCACTACTAAGTTAATTCAATGAATGATTTAGAGAAGCACTTTTCAATTCCTAGCTCATATGTATATCTTTTTGATGAATTTTAGTTTTTTTGGGTGTTCTTTTAGTTGAAATTAATTAAAGAGTATTTAAAAATAAGACACAATCTTCAATATAAAAGAAGTTATTTTGGAAGAAACTGGAGTTCCAAGTTTAGCTTTAAGGCAGATAACATAATCCAAAGGAAATAAACGTTCATTAAAATTTGATAAATAACCTACACTTTGGTCCCATTTGCCATTCAATATATCTTCATTTATCCCCGTCCCGCAAGTGCATTGTAGAATTGCTGAACATTTGAAAACAAAAAGCATTCAACAGAATCCAAGGTACGAAATCCAATCAGTTCCGAATATGCTCCCAGCATAAGGCATAACGACCAGTACCGCTCATGGGATTTTCACAAGCAATATAAAAGCCCAAACTGACCACCAACATCAACCGTCTCCTTCAGCGCAATCCAACGACAAGCACCCATTTTACGCGCAAAAGGCTTTCTGTCCGCCATTCCTGTCCCATTAACCAATGCTCGCCTATAGTACGCGATGGGTTGTTTCGCCATTTTCGGCCAACTATCTCTACCGTTTTAAATCCATTCGACAAGCCTAATCGCATCGGTAACCAATACCGCCATTCCGGCTTCCGCCCGGATAGTAGTGCAAAGTGACCGGAGTGGAAGCATTTGAAGAAGAAAAAAGAGCCAGCCGAAACACAGATAACACAACCCGGTGGGAAAGAAAGGCGTATTATGCGTGGAACAAGTGAGGACAAAAAAGGATGCAACGTACGTTGGTTTGCGCGTGGTTCGGGCGCACCGGCAACTACAATTTGATTCGGCCATGTTGGAAGCCCCGGATGAAACTGACCGAACTAAACTTGGCTCCAAAACAGGGAGCACAACGGTAAATTTGAGGATTTCAGTAGAATGAGTATCCACCATCCACTAGCGGTAAGGGAAGAAACAAATACGCGCACAAAAAAGGAAAAAGAAAAGCGAACGATAGCTTCCGGTTTGCGAGCATGTTCGTGTAGCATGATATCATCGTGCATTATTTCCGGACAAAAGTCGGCCTCATTCCCGGCTGCCAAACATTTGGCTTTCGCTGAAATAGCCATTCGTTGGCAGAGGTAAAGAGTAAATGGTTGGAAATGGGTGCAGCAGGATCCGAGTGGCCCTTCCCACTCGGCCACTGTCGCGCTTTAGTGGGGACCGGATAATGGTCAGTTCCAATTTTGGGGTTTTGGGGACAGGTATTTTTCAATTTGTATGTACACTGCGGTTTTCCACCCATGCATTCGGATACCATTCGGAAGCGATTTGTTTCTGTTGCTGTATTCCCTTTCTTCCTTGCGTCCAAACATCCAGCTTGAGTTGGGAGTACGAGATCCAGGTAGGAGGAAGAATAAGGTTAGCACATTGGAAACAGGCGTTTCCATTACGGGTTTTCAGCCACCAGGCAAATGTGTATCTGTGGTTTTTTTGGCAACCCATTCGCTTCAATTGCCGGATATGCAATGTGGTTCGGTAGAAAGAAATGGTTGAATGGTCATCTGCAATCCACCCAAAAGACCAGCAAAAAAAAAACATTTACCCTTTCACACACTCACGCACGTTAAACACAAGTGAGCAGTGATCTCAGTGCATGCTGTTAAACGAAGCTTTTAGGATAATCGAGAAGGAATTTCGTTTTCTCGCTTCTCCATTCAGTCAGGATTGTTTCCAATTGTCGTCCCATGCGCATTACCTTGGAACACCTTGTGTGCCGGTAAAATGAACAACCTGTACCGGCCACTTTACAATACATTGTTCCACTGTGAAGTGTTAATTACCCTTGAGGGAAGACTCGAGGGGGACACACAAAAACTGCCGGGATGGTGTGCTATCTCGATAGAGCTGTTGCAATAATCGGTTTAGCAAAAAGCCATTTTTTGTCTGTTGGCCCAAAACCTATGGATGCTGATGACTTTTTTAACGATTCTATGGTACCTTGGGTTCAAATGCAATATTGCAATAAGATGGGCAACGCAAATTGCAATCACAGTAATTATCTGCATTGTTGTTGATTTTTAATTGTGTGTATGAAAACCATGCAAAAGGTGTTTCCAATTAAAATTTGAAATTGGATATCTTGAGTGTTAGGTGAGACACGTTATGAGAATGGAACCAAACGTTCTTTTTCATTTCTCCCATATAACAAATACGTGATACGCCTTCAGTGTACGCCATCGTTTAGTTGATCGTTAGTAAACATTCAAAAGGATAATTTTGCTGTACTTCTACAACATTTGCAACTACATTTTGATTAACAAAATGGGGTCACTCAAATTAGTTAGACATTAAAACTTGTTTATGTTAATTTTAAAAGCAATTGCCCAACAGGAGTGATATTTCAAAAAGTAGTGCACTTCAGAAAACCCCACATTATTATTTTTTTTATTATTTGCTACTCACATTTATGTTGAACAACCACAGTCTAAAGAGAGAAACAATTTTCAATGAATATCCTCCAAGCAATCCACCGAAATTCCCCATGCTTGAATAATATTACACCCGCATATGTTGCTCTCCTTCCATTCGTCTGTTCCCAGGACGTCTACTGCTCCATCGAAGAATCTTCACGTCACTGGAGAAATATTTCTCGCATTGAAATGCTAATTTTTCACTCCATGCAGCACAATTTAGCTCATCCTACCTTCATCCGAATGCATACAAGTTTTCGTACAAAACGAGCCACCGGCCCGGCGAGGATCGGTTGGAAAATATTTTCGGAATGTTTCGAAATGGATATTTAATTTCCAGCCATGTATGATTTTCTCTCGCACAAGCAAAAAAACAACACAGCTACAACCCCAAAAGGAGGAAAAGATGGTTCACGGATAAGCCTGCCCATACCGATTGCCTTATCATGCCCCCAGTGCTAACGGAAGGGCAATAAAATCTGACACTACCGCGTGCGCGCATTCTCCGTCCGCTCTCCCAACCCGGAGACGCTTTCATCACATGTCCGCAGACGAAAGCTGTATGCCGCAGCAAATATCGTAGCCAACCTTTCCCCTGTCGGGCGCTGTTCCCTAATCTTGAATCCAAAATGCATTCCACATTACCCTCGCACGCGTGGGGAAAAGGGGAGAGAGACTTGGGTTAGGGGTTATATTGCGCCAACTAAGGGAGAAAAACGGTGTTAGACGATGCTGTGCCTGGGAAATATAAACCAGTGAAAAATCTGCATATATATTCGACCGCCATAAGCAACAGCCACACAAACACACACACGAAGATAGAAGTGGAAAAATGAATCAAAACAAAACGAGAAGAAAAATCACACAAAACTACCCAAGAATCTCCCGTGTACTCCCGGGGCCACGGTGGCATACGACGAATAAATAAATGCTTTTTGCATTTCACCATATATCTTTTTATTGGTTCGCTCGTATGCTGCTGCTGCTGCTGCCTCGTCCGCATACGAGCTGTCCGAGCCGGCATCCCGGGGAATGAAATTGCCGGCGCTGGTGGCAATTTTTATCGCTGCCCAAGATTTTTATGGTTTTTCATATGAATATTTAAGTTGCTCCTTTCGTCACTTCCAACGGTTGGGCAAAAAAAAAAAGAGAAGGTTTTCAGGGTAGGTGGGTTCTTTTATCTGTGCTTTAGCTCACTGCGGGTACGGGTTTTTATTGCACTCCTAATCCTTCCTTCGCTTCCCGTAAGCTGAAAGGACGGATTCCGCGTCCGAACAGCAAATGACTTTTGTAACGATTTTATTAAGTTTCACAGAGAGGCATTTTTCACTATTTCCATTTAGAAACACTTTAATTCTTCTGCCAGGGATCATGTTTCATGTAATTTTAAATGTAATTTGGAACATCCCAGTGACCTAATTAACACCGCGCTATCCTCCATCCCCTGATGGACAATTGATTGCATTTTTAATCTCTTTCCCCGAAATGCCACCGAAATAGCCATTGTGATTTAAATTACTTTCCAGTGATGAGCAGACAAACCCCCATCTGCCCATCAGGACGCAATTTTAATAAAGCACACTTTTAAATTCTCCCAAAACCCGTAACTTTGCACTTTTCTGTCAAAACTTTCCGGAATGTATTTTTATTCTCCTTTTTCTCCTGTTCGTCTATTCAGGAACGCCCGTTGACGACATTTAAAAAGGGGACCAAAAACGAATGCAAGACAAAATATGTTCCCTGTCACCCTGGTTCGGCAATAAAAAAATCGTTTGCCCCTCGTGAAAGCTTCACGTCTTTGTGGGTGCGCATGCCTTTCCTGTTTTCGCCTACAAATAACTTCGAAATATGCAGCGCCACCTTCTCGGAGGGCTAAGGAGTTTAAGAACGAGATCACACGAACATGAAAACTTCCGGCAAATGCACTTCTTGACATTTTTTTTTTTGTTTTCGCTTCAGAGTGAGAAACGCGAGGTGAAGTGGTGGTTTCGGTTTGTTTCCGGTCTCTTATGTGCTCGGCTCAGTTTATGTGCTGCCATCCGGACAACGCCATTGTTTTCCTGCCTTTCCTTTTCTCTTTTCGTCCAATCGCAAATCGAAAGCGCAGGAAAACAATATCCATTCCGGGACCAAGTTTTTCACCGGCTTCTCCTTTTTGCTCATCTCGTGTGCTGTTTTAGATGGTTTTGTTTTTTAGCTTTACTTTTACCACTCCAAAGACTCACTGGAGCGTACTTCCGTTTGTGTCACATTAATTTTCAACTTCTTTTTTCTTTCGTTTTTTCCCATTGTCATTTGCTCGTACTGTCGCCTTATTTGCCTTCTTATTTCTTTCACAATTGGTATCAGTTTAAATGCTAAGAACAAAAAAAAAAAAAAGGAATGCTCCCCAGATAGTGCAGCCTGACATGCGACCGATGCATATCAACGGCTATCGCCGTATGGCAATAGCGAACAGCGATGAACGGTCTCTAGCTCTCGCTAGTATCGGGAAAGGAAGTCATATTGTCGCCCAGACGATGGAGAGCCTGAATTTGCATACAAAGTGCCAGGAAAGACATAAGGGTTGACAGTTTCTCAATGGGGGAGAAGAGCAGAGGCTCTAATTGCTGGTAATCCTGCGGAGTAAGCATTGCTTAATCGCTGTTGCAGGCTAATTGGCGTGTGGCGTCACTGATAAGTCCATCCGTTCGAGTGGAAATAAACACATTAGCTGAAGGAATTTATGATTATGTCCTGTTCACACGACGAGGTGCACGGTGGTGTGCACTTTGTTTATGGGCTGGAAGAACGCCAATGAACTCGTTGCCGGGGTCACGAAGTTTCTTAATCTCTGTGCATCTAAACACAAGCCGCGCGGAATGGTACCTTCCTGTTTCTTTGTAAGAAAATTATTAATTTCAAATTATTTATAAGAATTGTAATGCAGCGATTTAACCGAAACAATTTCCATATCGCTTTCCTCCGCGTCAGCGGAGCTGCGCAAATAACTGCCAATATTCCAGTTATTGAAATACCGTAACGACTCGTCGCGCAAACACACCGACAGGAATGTAATTTTGAAACATAACCTCAAATAATCCAACCGAAGCTCTTGGCATACCATGCAATTGACGTCATTCCTGCTTTGGAGTAGCGGCCCATCAACATCACAAAACTCCAGCTCGGACCAGCCTGTTACCGGCCGCGCTTCGACTGTCCTTGACAATATGAAACTTTTCAAGCACACACTTGACTTGACTTACCGACGGAGAGGGGCTTTTTTTTCTTTTGCTCCCTTATTGCTGCCTTTTTTTCTTTTCTTTGACTTTAGCCCATAGCACAAAACCACCCAACTTTACGATGGCATCCTGAGCACTTTTGCCCATTTCTCGCGCTTTTCACACACACACTCGTGTAAAGCGATGGACTGTAGGGCCCCGGACAGGAAAAGGATCTTCGCTTTTCCTTTTCCCTCCCACCTCTCCCCGACTAACCCGCTGATCCACAAACAAACGGAAACTGACAGCACAACCTTTCATTCTTTCGCCACAAATCGTTTCGCAAGTGTTTCCGTGAAGGGCATAAAATTTATGGAATTCTGTGTTTTATTTCTTACCGCTGCACTTCTGCTCGGTGTCGTGTTTGCTGTTTTTTTTACTTTTGTTTTCCTTGGGATACTTTCTTTTGTTTCTAGCGCGAATGGTTGCGCGGTTGTCGTTTTCCATTGTTTTTCACACTGACCAACAGGCGGTGGACGATTTAAAGTTTAATAACGTTACAAACAATGAGGGAATGTAGAAAAAAAGGGAAAGGAATGAGGAAAAATGTAAAGTCACTGAGAATATGGTTTTTGTTGTACTTTAATAAGAAGTCACTTGCGTTAAATAACATGTATGGTGGAGAATTATTTAAGAGTTTATTAAAATTATGGCAGGCAGCACTGGTCTTGTGAATAATGGTTAATGTATTAGCAGTAATTGTTATTTTTTAAGAAATTATCAAAAACATTTCTTGAAAGCGTGAAGTAAGCTAATGTAAATACATTCATATAATGGGAGACGTCTGTTTAAGTGTCGTTCCTCTTTGATCATTACAACTCACAGCCCATTGGTAAACTTTATTTAAATGCAACTCCCCTAACTCGTGACACATGCCACACGTTTTACTGCCAATTGTCCCTGTTATTCTGCCCACCAGCAACCGTCCAGAAGTCAAAAGTTCTACCGTTTGACCGAGAGAACTTGTGTGGCAATTATCTACCTGAAGGACGGAAAGACAAAATGCGAATGGGAGAAAAGTTTAGTGATAATTAAAGAATTCTTCACTGCTTCTAGACGAACCGTTCACCCTTCATGAACGATTGACTTGCGGACTGAGGGATGATGGTTCAGAGAAAAGAACAGACAGCCCGACACATAGCACAAGGACCCGTGGTCTGAGTGACGACTACTTAACATAAAGTCTTACTTTTACTGCCCCTTGTTGGGTGCAAAACCAGCGAAAGGTTACCGTCAAAGAGGGGCGTGAAAATGAAAGATCTTAAACAGTAAAAGAAAACGTCTTCCGGACTTTTCCCCTTCAACTGTTGTGTCGCGAGAAAAATCACCTTCAAACAAAGAACGAAACGGACGCTATGCCCATTGCACGCCCGAAGGATAGAATTAATTAAAACTAACCTCAAATAGACAAGCGAAATGTCACTCCTGGGGCGAACGAAAGCAAACCGTTCCAAGAAGGGAAATGAACGTTTAAATTTTGAATGTTTCACAGTATTTCCACTTGAACAGGTACCCGTTGCTTTATACCGAATCCAATCGATTTAGTACATCAAAAGCGACATCACCGTTTTGCCCGCGAAACGCGCGACTCGATTCAATTCATTTCGTTACATTCAGTTGAATCGGCCAGCCCATTAGATAATGAATTGCGTTTGTTATTGTTAGACGTGCCACAGGGCCAGTCCGCACCGGGTTTTGATCTAGCCAGACGATAACGCTCAAACAACAAAAGCAAACCGAACCGGACCGATGCCGTGTTTGGCGATTGTTTGGCTGGCAAATGTACCAGGAAGCAAAACCTGGTGTAAAGAAACCACCGCGAGACAGAACCGAGAACCACCGAGATGGTGGATTAATTAGTTAATGGATTAATAATTTTAACAAACACATGCAAAAGCACCACACGTAATGGCCAGCGTACCGGATCAATTTGCCGGCCATGGACCGATTGTTTGACAGGCCCGTCCATCCTTCGCGACGGGTGACGTTAAAGCGGTGTTGCTTGGATGGCCACACTAGACCAACCGTGTGGCAAAAGTCCTTTTACACTAATTGGGATGTAATGAGCTGTTCCCCAATCGTTTCCCCTCGCAGAATAGGCAATTTAACGTTGCCTGAGGATAAATAATGCATGAAAAGTCAATGGACAAGGCTTTTGTTCTTGTTGTCAGGATGATGATAAACAGTTGCCGGAATCAATTATTTTAAGCGTTATCCAGATCTTTTCATGGGGGAGGATGGGACATAGCATTGAGGATTGATGAGTCTTATTTCTTGCGCTAATGTGCTCTAATGGGATCTTAGCACTTCAGACAAGAATTCCAAGAGTAAGTAGCCTAAAATTGTACACCCAAATACATTTATTTTGAAAGTTTTATTATTAAACACCAAATTCTAATCCAGAGCGTCGAATCAGTTCATAGTATAGAATCTGAGTTTTGTTTCAAATAAATAATTAGTTTTTTTAGGGTAATTTTAAACACATTTTTCATTCACGTTCTACAATGATTATAATTGTTTCAACGCATAAGCGTTAAATAAAAGACATATAAATATAACAAAATAGCTGCAATCCGTTATACTCACCATACCAGATTACATATGTTCCAGTTTCAAACCTTTTTCGCTGATTGTTGCTTTTGTACTTCCTGCCTTGGAAAAGTTTCCTTTTGACAGTAAACGGCAAAACAGAGGAAACTGACATCCATCACACGCCCTACATTTTGCCGCCCCCATCTCAACGATGACAAATGCAGATTTAACAAACAAATCCGCCCCAAAAACCACACCGGCAATCCTCTGTGCATTCCGTGCTTCTTATGGGAAAACTTTTACGGGAGTTAAATTTCCACACCATTACTCACGGGGAAAACGTTACAAGAAGGGGGTGAGCATTCGGCTAATTTTCCATCCACACAAAACACACGACAAGGAGTGGCCTTCGCATGTCAGTCATTGTCACTGGAAATCCTCACGAGAGTAGTAGAAAGAACCCTCCCCCGGTTGGGTGGAAAGTACCATTACCACGATGACACTCACGCAGTAACAGGAACACACTCCTGGCCGTGGAAAACACACCGAAACAATGAACTTTGCTGGGTTGGAACTGACATTCGGTACACATTCTTTTCGTTTTGTTTGTTTCGCTCGCTAGTTTCAAATATCATCCGTGGTGGTGGAAATTACTTCGCACAAAAGCGGAATTGCAAATGATGCGAACAACGGAACGGCTCGAAACACCACGAGAGAGCATACGTGAGAAAGTGCATTTTTCTTGCCGTTGCATTGAAGTGAAAATAAAAACACCGACAACAGCGTGTGGATTTGTTTCTATCCGTTTGTTCCGTTCCGACTACTGCATCTCAGCAACATCTCATATACCGTACGTGTGCCAAAAGCTTTCCTCTGCGGATCTCAGCAATCCTCCTTTCCTTGCTTGTATGGAAAACATGCTTTTGCAACCGTTTGGGAAAAACTAAACGCTACCGTCGTCTTGCATCTTTTTTGTTCCGCGCTGCTTTGCGGTAACAACAATATAACAAACAATTTTTTTAAACAAAACACAACGACATCTAGAAAAGCGTCACTGGGGAAGGAGAAAACACAGCAGGAACGTAAAAAAAAAGATAAAAAAGTGAATAGTGTGAAGAAGCAAAAAAAAGCTAGTCGACACATTTTTCATACCGCCTGCCAAGTGCCAGTTCCTGTGGTGAATGTACACGGGAGGCTTCTTATTTGGGAGGCACTGAAGTATTGCAGTGTCGGTTGGTAGAAAAGTGCTGTTTTTTGAGGACAATATGAATGGTTTTCTTTTTAGTAGAAGAAGCAAAATTAGATCTAAAATGTTTCAGTGCTTAAGTTCATATAATCTCTAAGTGCTTTGCAACGCTTTCACAAAAAGTTGATATTAGCGTATGATGTTATCGTATAAAATCAACAAAAAATTCACGCAACTTAAATTTAAATATAGTTTTCCTCACTAATGTGAATATATTTGAAAACTAAAACAAAATGCTCCCGGTTCTTCTCAACCCTCCGAGAAAGAAAGAAAAGAAAAAAAAGCAGCATCATTCGCCGTAGGTAACTTTCATTCGCAGCAGCATTTTATTTCCATCTCGCCACAATGCCAACCATTTGCCGAGACGGCGCATAAATAAACAATACAAATGAACACACTCTTTCTCGCAGAGCACATTCCGCAACACTAACCACTTCACACGTACCATACAGAAAGCAACAAACAAAAATGCACAAAAAAGGAGTGAAAACTAGCATCATTTTTCATTCCGGTAGACAATATTTTCACCCGGCATTTGTTTCCGGTTTACTGCTGCTAGCTGGTCTCATTTTAATTTTGAAGATTTAATCTAAACTACATACTGCAGCGCGTGTGTCTTGTGAAGGAAACTCCACGCTGCCATGAAACACCAGGCGGCTCCATCGAGACACAAGCACAGGCCACAGGGCAATCGGGCCGAACGCGCCACTTTTGCAAACCGGAAGCACACTACGAGTGTGTATTTATTTATGTTTTTTCTGGCACTTGGCCACCTGCGGCGACCACTTATTTATATCAACGCCAACTTACGCTATGGAGAGGGTGTGTGTGTTTTTTTCGCCGAACGGAAATGAAGCCGACATAGAAGAGGCAAGCGACCAGGTTAACCGAACCGGGTGACGATAGATGAATAATGTGTGTGTGCGCGCGTTCACCATCGCACCTGTGCAATTGGACGGTGCAGACTTCCCATTAAGCGCAACAATATCTCAGGCCTGTTAATTATTGACACCGGTTCATTATGAAGTATGGGAGGAGATATTAAAAATTGCATCCATCCATCACCAACCTCACATTCGGTGGAGTGATCCTGTGTACGAATGGGAAAAAAGGGTACAGCGGTTGGGACCGAGGAAAAGAAATATCACAAACCACAATGGAACCGCTTAGCGGTTGGCGCACGCCATTATAAATGGTGCTACATTGCGTGTTACCAATTGTATTGTGAGGCATTTAAAAATGGCGAATCAAAGCAAAACAAAAACGTTTTATATAATACTTAAAGGATCGATAAACAGGCGCACATTAAATGGGTTTTATGTGAATAAAATAAAGCACTTAAGCAGACACAATTTGTCACTGAACGATGGGCGAAATGAAAACACCACCACGGCTTATTGGGTATTTAGTAAATAAACAGCAAAAATGTGACTATTATACCAGTTTGTGTTTGTTTTTTTGTCTTCTTTATTTTCTCTTTTCATCATTAATATTCATATGTTTTTTTTTTCCATTATTACGGCTAAAAGCCGTATTATCAGCGCCGCATGCGCTGAGTGACAATCACACAAGGCATTTCCTCCTTGGATTTTGCCTTATCCCGGGCATACTCGGTTAATATTCATATGTTGTTTGAATATAAAAATACAAATAAATAAATCAAAAGCGAACGAAAAAATAATACTTTTTTTTGTTATTCATTTCTCAATTGAGTCCCTGTAACACGTGCTTACTCTTGAAATATTTGTTGAACAATTTATGTTGAAAAATACAAAAACATTGCAAAATACAACCAATAAAACACAACGAAAGTTTTTACGATACAAAAGTTTGTTTGCGTTGATGAAATGTAACATCAACCCAACCCATTAATCAATACTCAACTAGCATGCATTCGCTACTGGCCGTTACTGTGTAACTCCCGTTCTATTCATTGTTAACATCATTGTTGGGATAACAAATTTTGTAGCTGATTTCGGGGTTGTTGCAATCGCCAAAAACCCACAAAACCGACCAGGCACACATTTACTTTCGCTGGAAAATACCGATTGAAAATATATCCGAAGCGTGGCTGCACAATCTCAACCATCTAACCGAGCATCTACACGGGGTGAAAGGTAAATAATAACGAAGTCAATACGGTTCCATTTCCAATAAGCCAACCACAGTAAACGATGTGACAGGCCTCCGCCCGCCCGCCTAACCGCTAAAATTCTAAACCTTGCACCCGAAAACTGTCCGTCGTGTGCGTGTATATGGTGTGTGGTTTGCCTGTGTGGTTGGCCTGTGCAGGGAGTATGTGAGCAAAACTCATCCTTTTCCAATCGTTGCTAAAATAATAAAAAATATCCCAACATATATATTTCCACACGCATACACATACATTTCACCCCATTACCAAAAACGCATCACCAGGCGGGTGGAGGTTTTGAACATTGGCCCGGTATGGTTTGGTATCGAAATTTCTCTTCCATGAAAAACCCATCCAACCGAGCAGGAACGTTCTCTCAGACTAATAATCGACGTTACTTTCGTGCGGCAATGGTAAAAGGGTGGGCATGAGGCATCCAGTGGTGGTTGGAAAATTGGAAATGTGTTTTGATGTTTTTCGGGCAATGGTCCAATCAAAAGTGGCAAAGTCATTGGTTACGGTATTACGAGGGAGGTTTTTCCTGCCGGCCACCCACCTAATTGGACGTTTGCTCAACCGAGATTTTAATGAACGCATGGGTTGGCCTCGGTCAGTGGTTTTGTTTGGTGCTGGGTGAGATTGTGCACCGAGCATCTCGCTGCGCGCTACGAGGGCTTTTTTTTCGTTCTTCTATGGTAACACTCGTTGCTCCGTTGCGGTAGCGAAACACCGACTTTATCTATTATGGTGCAGGCTGCATCCGACCTGGTGTTACTTTTAATACTGTAACGAGTGTAAATAAATATTCTGAAAAAAATGCACTACAAAGCACACAATGCAATAGAGAAGCTCTTCAGAAGGAATTATGATGTTTAAATTGAAATTAATAAAATTGGAGCTATTGAGTGGAATGTGTTTCTTCATTTTTTAATTCGTCTTCCGCCATTTTCACTATTTTTTATCAATTTAAGCTACTTTATGCTAACATTTACCGACTCGCATATATACAGCTTTAACAAAACAGGTTTGTTTCACTGTCACACACACTCGCTCTCTCACATACATAGAATCCACCCTACCCAAACTACTACCACAACCGCATTTTTACGAAGAATCACATTCCCATGATGGATGATACCTTTCACGATGCGATTAAATCCCAAATGGTGGCGTCAGTCTCAAACCACAAACTACCCATCACCGTTCCCTCGTCCACATTCCTCTTCCAGCGTAAATAATCAAAACATTCGACAACATCATCCGCCATCGGTTCATCTCCTTCCCTTCCCAAACGTTTCATTCCAGGGCACTGAGCGCATTGGTGTTGGGTTTACGCCTCCACCCTCACACCACACCCCAACACACATTAATCTTGGTAATTGCCAATTAAATCTGACAGATTAATCGTATTAATAAGTCTCCAACGTACCGTTCTGCTTCGCAATTGGCCAAATGGCCAAACTTTCAGAGAGTTGTGGGAGGGAGGGGGACCGTTAAAGATCGGTAATCCACTTCCGGTAGGATAGTTTTAAGCTTTAGCTAATCTAGCGAAGAACCGTCACACTACCGGAGGCCGATGTGCATCGGATTTTGGTAAAGATGTCAAAATGACATGGTTTACATTTACTAACCCTGCATGTGCCCTTCGATTTGATTGGGGAAAAGTGATCAGTCAGCCAGAAGCGTTATCTTACTACGAGCTTAATCCTGTTTTTTCCACATGAGCAAGATTATGACACCTCAGTGTGTTCGCTCCATTAGCTTTTGCTAATGGCACAAACATTGCTTTTAGTGTGAGCCATTTGAGTGAAAACATTAATAGGATGATCGTCAGCTGAATGGAATAATCCATAATCCGTACAAATTCCTCAAGATTGTTTTTAAATTTATTATTTTATTATCGATTTTATTATGTAAGGTACAAACGTTTCTGCTTTAAGGTTACGTGTGATTACAAAATTAAAAATATTACAGCACATCACTTGAAACCGTGCCAAGAGTGTCCAATTTCCTTAGGCTATTTGGGGCACTAACACATTACTGCCAAACTCAATTTCCATCCAATGCCGTTCTGCTTAATTCAATTAGAGTCATTGCAAATATTGAATTTGTCCCGTGGTTCAAACACTAACATAAACTTTACTGCCCTCGCTAGTGTCTGTATCGAAATCTGCATCCTAAATTACTTACAGCACAACTTCAACCGTCCATTTCTTGCAACATCTTAACTGCACTGGAACGCTCCATGTATCGTTTCGGCGAAAAGCCTCACAAAGGTTTTTGCATGATTAATGCTGTGTCTACCAGCAGGATGGTCCATTGTTTGCCATTCTTCCTGCGACTGCTGCACTGCCCAAGTATGCAAATACACAAACTATCCCTCTTTCGTTCGCGCCACTGCATAAATAACCACCGGTGAGTTCAATTGGCCAAACGCGGGACGCAGCTGGACTGGATAAAACAATAGGAAGAGAAAAAAGAAACGCAATCTCAACAAAACGCACGCACACAAACACACAATCACGACCAGTGCTTTTCTGACCACGGAAAAGCGAAGGACTCGAACGCCTGCCGCTGATGAATGCGCGGCCATATTTTAGCGAAAATTTATCACACACCATTCCACACGCGAACGGGCAGCGACACGCACCGGGTTGGCGTTTGGGTGGAGGAGCATTTGAGGTGTTTTGTTTTTCTCTTGTATTTTCAGTCCGTCGTTCGATTCGTAGAGAATCTCGAGTGCTCGAGAGTTTGTATAGGCGTTTCCAGCAAAGGGAAAGTCTTGAGGCAGTTGGCAATAATTAGCCAATGTGTGTAAGGGCTTCATAATTGGCTGTATAAATCATGAGCGTTCATTTA
>KI423681.1:0-17787 GCA_000473375.1 Anopheles culicifacies | reverse complement strand
AATACGGTGTAATTTTGCTCTCTATATCCCATCTGTTTCACCGAAAATCAGAGGATATCGTATGTCGTATCACGACATAGTGATAAACAAGGCCAATAGTACTCTACATCTGCTTAGCCACATTGTCTCTGAGTTCTTGGATCATGCCTGCCCTAAAGCTCTAAATTGCGGGTCAATTAGCAAGTATAGTGTGGTGGCGCTCCTTTTCCTCACCGAATTTCAGATTCAAAAGAAACGAAATGCTTTGCATTTTGGAAAATTATTGATTCTGGTCATCAACTTCCTTGCCCGGCACGCATCCAGTTTCCGGAGCTTGACTTGTTTAAAATAAGGTCCTCCTTCTTTCTCTACGGAGCTGATGTTCCTCGTCTACATTTCTGCGTTCCGTGCTTTAATTTACTGTTTAAATTATTAACTCTATGGCTCTTATACATTTATGACGTCATAGAGTTATTCACAACTCTCAAGATTTATGAGAGCGAGGTGAGATACATTTGCGCCCAGTTACTAATGTAAAATAAGTTTCATTTCCCTAGATGCACTCTTAACAAGCTTAGTTCTTCTTCTCCTTTGACGTAACGACCTGATCGGGTCATGTCTGTCACTACGGTCCGAATGGGATTTGAATCCCGGTCCATATTGTGAAAGCCCGGCGCCAATACAACCCTCCCACCGGACTGCCCCTAACAAGCTTGGTACTTTTACTTATAAGTTTGCGCAATACAATTAACAGTATTTCCACTTGAAAGTCAAGGATTCCTACTCCAACGTTCTATAGTCATAATTTATCAAGTTCATTGTCACGATTGCGAGTAAATCCTCTTTGAAAGCGTCTGTTTCATTGCTACATTTACCATTTTTCGTTTGATGAGTTAGACACCGTAAGAGAAGGAAGAAAAAAAACAACTTTAAATTAGTCTAGAAACCAACCTAACCTCAAACCTACTGTATTAAGCCAGAAGTTCCTTCCTTTGCCCATCCTCCAAAACGCATAGGCTGGCAAGGTAAAGTGCTTTCGTATCTTACCTCTAAACACAGCCAACCGCAGAAACCAAAAGGCTGATGATGGAACCCGGCACGAAGATGGCGGCCCCGGTGTGGTCGGTTACCTGTGCGGTTTTTGCATCGAAACACACGAGTTCATTCGACTTATCGGATGTTGACTGCCGTCCCAGACGCACATAGGTCGGTTGTTTTGTCTGCTGGGTGGTCCCTGTCCAGCAAAACTTCCCGCATCTCGACATTCCCGGTGGAAGGAAGGAAGACTGGACAAAGGACGGAAGATGGTGGACTTATAATAAATTGAAGCTCAACGTTTTATGCAATCGTTGGTTTTGTGTTCGTAAAAATAATACCACCACCTGCATCTCTCCCATCCCTGCCTACCTTCTATCCTTGGGGACTTAATGCGACCCAAACCCCTTGTCGTGGTTGAGTGAGTTTAACGAACTAGTTTATTTGCAGGTGTAAATTGACCGATGAAGGTAGGATTATGCCAGTCACCTGATTCATCAATTAAGGACGGTGATGGGGGTTCTCTTATATTATCTCTCTCTCTCTCTCTCTCTCTCTCTCTCTCTCTCTCTCTCTCGTGATTCTTTTGTGAATATGTGTCGAAGTTAATTCGGGAACTAATCTTCAGTTTGTTTCTTTATTTTTTCATTTACAAAAATGGTTTATTTCCTAATATTGATTTGTGTTTGTATTAAACAGTAAATTTAAGGAAAGTTATTAGGAATTCCAATAAGGTTTGAAACAGTTTCGAAATCACTATCTTTTAAAAAGAAATAAGTTAATAAAAAATATTTCATTTTAAAACAGAACGAACCCTTGAATTGACACATTAAATTGAATTAAAGGAATTTACTAAAAAATATTCTTTGCGTTTTCTGCTTAGTTTAATACCTTCATTACACTTTATGCACCATGGCCGTTTGTAGGGTCTGTTTCCATTTTTTAAATCCATTAGTTTTTAGTAGCAATTGTCACACCGTTACACCATCTGTTTGTCATTTGAAAACCGAATGAAATATTCAACAACAAAACTAATTATTTGAAGCAACTGCGTCACCCACGCACCATCGGCTAGCGCACTCAACAGAGACATTCCCATTAATGGTTCGTTCCGGTGTGCCGTCATGTTTCCGGACAAACACTTAAATCAGCAACCACAGCTGCTTGCTTACCGCTGCTTGATCCCTAATCGCTCTGCCATAGCCGCACTAATTGCCCCCGAACAGCTTTTCGGTGCGACTTAAGGAACGATTAATTTTGCACCGCTCGTCCACCGTCTTCGATAGGCTTTGATCCTTCGCCGTCTAATGCCGGCTACCCAGGAAAATCCCGGATCGTTCGCCACCTGAGAGCGCTCGAGCGCATTGGGAATCCTGGCAGTTTTTTTTCTTCTTCTTCTCTGGCTTGCTTACCAACCACGGCAACGCTAGCTTTAATGCTGAAGTGTGCCCTAAAGTTGGTGAATCATCCTGACAAGACGCTGATGAAGCCGATAATGAAATTGTCGACCTTCCGGGAACGATAGCCGATACGACCGGCCGCACCGCTGATGGCCTACGAGTGCCACAGCTGGCATACGACGATGCCAGCCTCGATGTTCGAACGCTCCGAGGGTTTGATGGTGGCTTCAGGCGTTGCAAAAACTCCAAACCGTTGGGGTGCACATAATTGATCACGTCTCGTTTACACGACAAGAGCGCCGGAGGTGACCGAATGATTTGGTATGGTTTGGAAGGAGCCATTTCCTATTGGTTTTAGTGCCAGCGTTGCTCATTGTGCATGCGACATGGCGTTTGTGCTTTGTGCGGTAAATGAAATCATCAACCCGGTTGGACACAACTGTACCTAACGAAGGTTTGGATGGCAGTGTTCTGTCAACAGTGGCGCACGGATTGAAAATTGATTTGAAGGGAAAGCATTTTTTATTGGAATTTTAAATACGATACAATAATGATAATTGTTGATAAAAGACTTTAGTTAATGTTGTTTCATTTTGTATCAGGAACAGGTATTATGGTTTGATGAGTTTTGATTTTACTTCCTTACATTCAGTTACGCTTTTTATAAGTTGGCGGGAAATTATCTTCAAATGTTTTTCTTTTTTATAAAAAAAATTTGCAAAGTATTTATGCATCCTTCTTCTCTCCTATTCGATTGTTTGGCTAATCAATAACAATTACAGTCCGTAACACAATTGTATGGAAACAAATGTATAAATGGCTGAAAAAGTTCAAGAGATAGGTAAAAATAATATTGTGCAAAATATTAGTTACAAAATTTCCATGAGTAATACATTGCTCCATGGCGGATAACTATATAAGGTGACATCGTTAAAGTGATACACTTTGTTTATGTAACAAAAATGGAAACTAAAATTGAAATTGATTGAATTTCTTTTCGAAATCGATTTAAATTACATTTATAAGTATTAAACTTGTATTGTACTTAATATAATTTAAATATTTCATTTTTGCACTCGATTATGACTCGAAGACGCCTTCCAGAAGCATTGTAGTCCGATCGCGATACTTTATTCTGTATTTTTGCTCCTTTGAATTCATTGTATTTCCTGGGGCGGCCCGGTGGGAGAGTGGTTCGGCGCTGGGCCTTCACACCACAGACCGGGGTTCAAATCCCATTCGGACCGTCCCCCCGTAGCATGGACTGACTGACCTGCTACGTGGTAAATTAAGTCTAATACGGCCAGGCCGTGATACAAGAACAAAAAAAAAAAAAATTCATTGTATTTTACCTGAACACTATTTGCATTAGCAAACTATACACCTTCTGAATATATACACCTTGTATCACTTCTATAACGCCACCCTGTAAGCCTTTGATTGATTTTTTTGTAAATTGTCAATATAATATGAATATTGACAATATTTTATGTTGCCAATATACCAATTTTTCAATATTATTATGTTCTTTTAAATAATTTTAATGTCTAATGTTCGCTGGCTTTCATTCAATTGAGTCTTCTTGCGAAAATTCTTACAAATAGTTTTTTATAACATTTTTTATTTGTACAATAGCGAAGGGAATGATCACTTTTTTCAAACAGATAAAACAAAATGATTGATAGATAATGAGGTTTTGAATGTATAACTTATCCTTTATGTGAAATTTAAGTTAATCATTTAATTATTCCTATGCGTTACTACTCTCTCATACGCTCACGTTCTAATACATTTATTTGAAATAAAAATCGTCATTATGCAAAAAATTTGGACGAAAAAATTATGAACAAATATTAAAAGACTTTAATTTTTATTTTACAAAATTATGTGAAGAATGTTTAAATCGATCTATTGAGGATTTTAAAGTATATCTAAATGTAAATAAATGTGGCCTACAATACTAAGTCATACTAAGTGAATCACGAGTTGATCCAGAGAGTGTGTCAGTTGAAATGCAAAGGAGTAAGTCATTAGTTGGATTAACTATGTTAAGATGCAGAATTAAAATCACTCACTCACTCTTACTAAGTGCGCTTATGTCTTGTGTACATTTTAAGTTTTTAAACTTATTAATCATTATTAAACTTCAAAAAGCATCCTCGTTTAAATACTCCATACGGGCTTAGGAGCCAACTACATGTAGAGAGAACCTAGGCTTATTGGGATTTAAATTGCTGTGTTTATCGGGAAGGAAATGGAATGACAATAAAAAACGATTTTTAAATATCTACAACTCGCCCCAAAATCATAATTGCCTACCAGTACTAGCTATTGCAAGGATAACAAAAAGAAGGAAAAGAACAGATAGTTTAGAATAATTTTTGAAATCATTAGTTTTCCATAAAATTATAAATTTGCTGTTAAACCTTAAATTCACGTTGCTAGAAGTCAGAATGTTGTTAAATAAAAACAAGAAGTTGGTGGTACTTGAATGAATTTCGTTAAATTTAAAGAACTATAACATAGTTTAATAAATTAAAAAATGAACCATTATTCAACTTTTACTGAAGTCTGAAGCTTTGAGATGAATCTATTTTAAAGGCTCCTACAGTTAAGTGGTCTTCGAGGGGGAGCTATCGTTAAGGCTTGATTACAGTCGTATACTGCCACTTGCAGCTCATAGTGAGTTTATTAGGCGAAATAACAGAATTTTAAACACGGAAAAACCTTGTTTCTGAGTTTATTTGTCCATCAAACAAATCTTTTCATCCATATTCTTCAATTTGGATGATCTACCTAATGATGTGAAAGCAATTTCGTCACATAACTTTCATCATTCGCCACTAACACATTCCTTATGCTGGAGCGGCGCTCTATTTTCCCTATTCAAATCGAAATTCTTGAGCCGATGAAGTCATTTCAAGTCTCGCGTCTGGAACAGCAAAATATTCAAACATCCATAGACCGAATCAGATGCTGCTGCTCAACAGGTTCATTGTATTGTCACCGAATGCTTAACACACACGTTCCAATGTCACTATCACTCCCACAGGGCATCTAAAGTGAAACACTGCGAGAAAGACGCTACCATCTGGGGCTTCAAATTTCGTCTTCACCATTTGCTGGCAGATTGTGCAAGATGTGCACATTTGTTCGCACGGTTCATCCTTAAACCGACCGTTCCGCTTCCGACCTAAGCGCGCTTCACATTCCAATTCAATATTTCCACTTTCGTTTTAATGGAACGGCAACTCCAAAAACCACGTACCGGAAACACTTCTCGCAACGCGTAACGCTCACGAACACACCGACCGTACCGATGCCAATGCGTGCAGGATACACAGGATCCATTTTCAATTTTAATTGGAATAGCCATTCAAGCTAAGGATGGTTCGCGTTGCTTTCAATCATTCCATACGCGTTTCGAGGACACTTGAGCGTGTTCGCACCAGCTCGCTGGTTAACGATTCCGGTCGGATGAAGATCAAACCGGTAGCTGCTGGACGTCGTAGGCGAATCCTTTTGCATTGGGTCAACGACTTTAAATGTGGTAGCGCAGAAATGGACTCTTGTTTTGGAGCTCAGTTTTTGTTTGGTAACCTCAAATTCGACAATTTTCGACTGGTTTCGTATGTTTTATTTTGAGACTGGACGCCTACAGAAATTTTGGTTGAAGAGGGTCTACTGGACTGTTTAACAATCACACTGAAATCCCATGCACGCAGCAGGAATTTTCATGCCATGAAAAACAATCAGTAGAAGGACATTTTTAATTCTATTTTCACTTATCGTCACTTATCTTTTTTTAAACACCTCATGCACATAACTGAATATCTGCAAAGCATTCTAAGAAAAACAATTATCTTGATATTTTATGCATAGAGCTATTTATAAGAAGTACGAGTATGCGTGCAGCACCCTCGGCACATTTAAACGCACCAACGCTTCGAAGCTATTTATGAGAAGGAATCGGATTAGCCGCTTTCACAAAATCCCTTCTCTGTGCAGTTTAACTACTGCCATGTTTGAGGACACTGCGCAAAACTTAAACGAAACAAAATCAAAACAAAAAACCTACAGCCCAACAACTCTAACAAGTAGACATGTTTGAACTTCAAAGGCAACCGAAGGAACGGCATGACAGCGTCTGCCTTTGGTGAAAAGTTTCCTTGCACTGAATTCGACAACGGTGTTTGGAAGCTCGCTCAGAGAGAAAGAAAGGAAGCGAGTCGGGTGGGTTTACTTGCGTGTCGCTTATATCGATTGTCTTTAAAAAAAACAACCACGCACGCATAATACACCAGAGTTCGGGTGAACTTTTCCTTCCGGATGTTAGAACGGCTCATGCATGCCCAAAACAAAAAACAGAAAAACACACACACAAAATGCACAAATATGACACAATCGCTCAGCAAAAATAAACCGTTGGAAAGAGATGAAATCGTTCAACAAAAAGTACATCGTCTTTCACATCCGTTGTGTGACGGTGAAACCGGCTGCGACATGAACCCAATTAATGGAACACCAGGCGTCTCCATCAGAGTGAGTGGAAAATGTTTGCCCTTTTGTCTTTGCACTTTATGAAGAGTAACGTTGCACTAGTTACTCAGTGGAAAACTTTAAGCGAGCCTAGTTTATGTTTACTTTGGTGTTTTTCTTGCGTATCGCGTTTTCGAAAAAAAATATGTTTAAAGATATTTTACGTTATAGCATATTTTTGTATTTATCAATCAAATCATTTGTGTTTCATGTGTTCTTGATCTTTTCTGGGCCTAACAAACCTTTTTAGTTATTTAGACATAATACTTAAAATTAGAAAGTTAAACTCTAAAAACGATACATGAAACCAAATGATGGAGTACCAGGCGCCTCCATCATGGATAAAAGAAAACTTCCTTCGGGAACGGGAAAACTTCATTCGCGTCTAGTTTATGTTTCCTTAGTGCATTTTTGTGTGTTACAAATTGGAATAAGGACTCTCAATTTTATTTTGACATGCTTGACACTTTATCCATAATTTTTCTTCTATAAACAAAACCATATGGAAATTATCGAAAAAAATAAATGATTTTTGCATTAAATAGTTGTTTTAAAGGAATTTCGTACAAATAGTTTTATCAGTGCGAATAATAATGTTTAAAATTACAGATAACAATGATAGTTACAAAAATGCTGCTAAACTGTATGGAACATTTAGTACTTTTAGGGAGCGCTTCTGTTGTTGTTTTTCAACATTCTGTTACATTCAAGCTTTCTGCAAAACATAATGCCATAATTTTAGAAAGGGTTTGCAATTTTTGTACCACTTGTGGGAGTCGTATGTTCAATAGTAACACTTCTTTTGAAAGGTTGTTAAAATTGTTATAAGTCATCAACAAATTGAATGAATACATACAATATCAAAAATACCAAAATTCAAACCATGAAAACAACCGCATCTTGCCCTATAAACATGCATGGCAGGTATCCAAAAACGGTTAGTAAAATTATTCAAAAATATATTACATTGGAAAACGTGGCCTCAAGTTACTGGATTTTTAAACGGTTTTTAAACCATTACCATACCCGAGAAACAATATTTTCCCTAACTGTTCATATAGTTAGGTTAAAAGAAGGAATTTCGCAAGTGCCAACAAAAATTGTTAATACATTTGTAAAGTTCTAATTTTTAAATTTTTGTAAGTGTTTGTTTTATTTTTCTCTACAACATACTAGAACATCATTTTTAGATAGCTCTTAAAGTTTTTCTTTTATTTAAAAAAAAGTGTTTGTATAGTTTTGTAAGGACTGTAATTTAATTTATATTTATTCTTTATGCAAGGTATGCTAAGCCCTCTGTGTACAGCAGGACAACTCATAAATCCTTGATCCCACTACTTCATATTTTTGTGCTTTTTGTCTTCATTAACATTACGAGTTCATAAACTTCGTAGCTCGTCAGAAGCCTTTCTGTTCATGTAATGAATTGTCAGACAATTTACAAATTACAATTAAATGTCCTAGCACAATAATTAAACTCAGCATGGTTTCATTGGTTTCCAAGCGTCCTTTTTACCTCAAGAGTTTGTAAAATCAAATGCCAGTTCAGTATCAGTTTTATTGATTGCATTAGTTTTGTATTTTAACGGGTGAAATTTATTTCATTTGCTTCGCAAATCAGGCGTTATAAGAAGATCAACCAGTTTGTTGTTTAAAAACATTCCAAAAAACCCCTTCAAACTAACGATTGATAAGGGCGTAACTTATTTCTAAGCCTGTTTTTGAGATGTTTACAGTTGTTTTAACACATCTGTTACCATTTCCGATCGATCCGACGCACACAACAATACGCACGAGCTTAGAAACCACTATTACGAATCATTTGGAACGGGAAGCGCTACAAAAGCACATTATGATAACATTATCGACGATGTCAAATCAGTCGCTTCCCCTGCATCATCATGCATACATTATATCACCGTGTCACATTGACAATCCGGGACCAAACAAACAAAAAAATGGCATGAAACATGCCAAGCGATGGGCGCCTCGTCACACGCATACATAAATAATCATGTGTCGTCAATGGAACGTAATCAAATAACAGCTTCATGTGAATTGAATGCCTTCCAGCGGATATTGAACGCTCGTTGGTGCCGATGCCAAATATTCAGTTGAAAATCATGCGATGATTCTGTACCTGGTACATCGTTTGGAATTTGTTTTTGCATCTGCTGGTGTAAATCGAGGCACCTTAAAGGTAAAGGATTACGTACCGCAAATCACACCGCACGGAAGTGCACGAGTTCCGAAATCCGGACGGAAACAGACAGGTTTAGACAAATGGAATCTAATATTGAGGGAACGGGAAATGGAAGGATTTGATTTCTTTCGGAGATAAAATTTTACGTTAACAGCAGTTTATCAAATCATTCATTGGCTCAATATGATTATAACACGATTTATGTATTAGGATTGCTAAAACTAGAAACATTATATTGTTATATTTAGGCAACGGTAATTTGAACATGTAAACATTCAGACATCTTCCAAACTTAATCATTTTTAATGGTATTTTTCTCTCTCTCTCTCGCTTTCTCACTTTACTAGGACTTCCATACGAGATAAGCCTTTACTGGCACCAGTATCCGTACAATCTCGGTTTACCATTTTGCAAGATACGCGCACTCATCTCCGAAGCCTCAACGTACGTT
Organism: Anopheles culicifacies; assembly: GCA_000473375.1. Lineage (NCBI taxonomy): Eukaryota > Metazoa > Arthropoda > Insecta > Diptera > Culicidae > Anopheles > Anopheles culicifacies. The sequence goes on along the minus strand of KI423681.1, from coordinate 8,180 downwards.
TCCGTGCTGACCATCGTCGCGTTCTCGATGGAGCGCTTCTTAGCGATTTGCCACCCGCTGCACCTATACACAATGTCGGGCCTTCAGCGACCAGTGCGCATCATAGCCGGGCTGTGGATCGTGAGCCTGCTGAGTGCCGTCCCGTTCGCCATCTTTACCGACATCGATTACATCGTTTATCCGCCAAGTGGGTTTATCTGCCTTTCGCACTCCTTGCATTGCTAGCACTCCACGCCTTTATTAAATGTGGGGCAAACAACACACCAACATGCCCACGTATCCATTTGTGCACACTCCATTTTGTGACTCTGGCACGGATGTGTTGGTGTGTTTGGGTGTTTCTACTTGCTTTACCCTACTTCACAGCAAACGAGAAAATCCTCGACTCAGCGTTCTGTGCCATGCTTAGCAATCCGGAAGGATTTCCACTGTGGGAGCTGTCGACCTGTCTATTCTTTGCCTTTCCGATGCTCATCATGGTCGTGCTGTACGGGCGCATGGGAATGCAGATACGATCCCGCACCCAGCGGACCGCTGAACTCGGTGAGTCGGTGGTCCCTTTTCGACCCCCCGTTGGGGTTCAACTTCAAAACCAAAGCACCCCCCCCGAACCGGCGCTGAGCTTTTCGGTCCGCAAACATGGTGCCTTATTACACTTTCCCTTTCCCGCAGGCGTCCGCAATGGATCGGTTAATGGACCATCGAGGATATCACAGTCACGGAAAGCCATCATCCGGATGCTCGGTAAGCAACTCGTACCAGTCATTCCGATCATGCTTTTGCTTTCATTTTTATTCACTGCCCATCCTCTCCACGATCCCACTTGCTTCATTACGGGCCGAGGGTTTGTGTTCATCACTGGCCAGGGTTGGCAACATTTCTCACCCACCAAACAGGTGTTGGAATATGGAGATATAGAGACGATATTTCATGGCAGATTATCGGAAGGTACCGACATTTCTCTCTTGCTACATCGCGCTCCTGTGAATCGTTCGTTTCATTGCACGTGGAATATGGCAGCGGGAACAGCAACAGCAACCGGTGTTCGAACATCGGAACGAGTGCTGTTACGTAGTCAGCGATATTTTTAAATTGAGTTTTACATCATCAAGGAAACTGCAATTTGTGGTGAAATCAAATGGAAACAATTTTGCTGATGGATTGCTGGTGGGAATATAAACACATTTTTTTGCGTTTGAAAGTATATTGAACGTTAACCGTGGCTCTATGCATAACCGTTAGCAGATGTGGTATAACTTCCAGTTAAAGCATTATAATTACCTTGGATTAATTAAATTGAAATTCATTGAAATGTTCGTAACAAAATCTCATCCTTAGTGTTTTCCCCGGAGCAAAAACTGAATATTACCAATAGTTGGGAAGAGTTCTGAGAAAAATAATAGTAAGTCAAGTAAGCTAAATGGTAGCTCTAAAGTAATTAGTTGCCAAGAGGAAGGGATGATTAAATTATGCTTTGCGTAGCATTAAAAAAAGGTTTACTGATTTCAAGATGCTAAACATTGCAATCATGTAAAGGACATCCAATTGTTATGTTGCTCTTACCTTTAGAACAGCTTGTTAGAATTTTTGTTAAACAAAAACACTAATTTCTTAGAACTCCTATTAATCGTATTGATTGGATAATAATCCGCAAAAGCCCCTCTAAGAGTCCAGGGAGTAGCAAATAATCTAGACGAGGTTACATGAGAATCATGCATCCTAATACAGCATGCAGTTTTAATAAATCAACTAAATTATTGATTTTTTTTAATTAAAATTCTTTGCCACTTTGAGTAGTGTATAAAACTTTATTTTAGAATGTACCAGTTCAGCTGTTTTATGCATCTTATTTATTACGTAAAAAAGAGCAGAGACACATATAGAAACCTAGTGCTGGCCTCTAAATATCAGAATTCATTAAACTATCTAGCATTCCGGCCTGACTAGCTTTTATTAGATCTAAAAATATTTAAAACTGCGACTCCACTTTCATGAATAGATCAACAAAATGCAAGGCAACAGTTTGAGGTGTTCACTGAGGGAGTCGAAAAAAAACCCAAAAATACTGATTCATATAGCAATTATTCTCCTTTTCGGAGTTGCAGTTACATGCAAGCTATTTTGAGTCTTGTGTCAATACTTCATGTAGCAAGGTGAGATTTTTGTGAGGAGCACTAAGATAGATAATTCCCAAGAAAAGAGAGGCAAACTGATGTAAGGGCGTCTGTTGTGAATTGCGATCACACCGCACTTTGTTTACTCATGCGATAGGGCTCTACAACAGTACAACTGATGTAATGCCGCAGTAGAGCTCTACAATAGTGCTGCTGTTGTAGGATGGCAAGCGTAACACGATGGTGGGACAGTGCAGTGACGACAGTTGCGATGGTGTCGGAGGAAAAATGGGACCGAAGGTGGTGCCTTCGGGTTCTCTCGAACACTTACCGCCAAATAAAGCACTCGATTTGTGATTTTTCATTTCATTCAACATCTACAAATCAATTCGGTGTTAGTTTATTTTACAACAGCGCCAGCTAGTGACAAACTTTAACAGCAACGAATATTTCTCGAATTGATAAGGCATTGTACATTACAATAGATACAGACTAGCAAAATATTACCATAAACCAGCATTTAGTTTTAGTCATATGTTACCTTATTTAGAAGTTTACTACTAGTGAAAATTTCATTAAAAATAGTTTTGTGGATATTATTATATAATATCATATTTTTTTGTTAAATTATTTGCATCTAGAGCATTATTAATATAAAAACTCAACTTTAAAAAAAACTGGATTCAGAGAACTCAATAGCCCAGGTTCAGAAAACCAAAGAAAGCAGAGAGTTAAGCAAAGACAGGAAAGATAAATTGTATAAAATAAGACAAATAAACAAATGGATACCGAAGTCAATCAGGTCAGAAAAAGCATTGGAATGTCCGAGGCAAGCCAAAAAGTGATCTTTTCAGCTATAGCATGAACGTCGCGTAGGAATCCCCAGAGGTGGGCTCAAACGAAAAAAGCAGGAGGAGATGTAAAGAGAAATGAGACAGGCAAGGGATGGTGAATCCAGCTCCCCATGAAACAACTCAGCAAGAAATGAAAGAAGATCCGAGTTGAATAGAATGATAGAGTATTTTAAGTAGGGTGAACGGACTGGGGAGAAGTCAAAATAGTAAATATATTTCTCTTCAGGAATATTCTGTCTTCAAGAACTTTATTTTGATTCAAACAGCACAGCCTGTATTGTTTATAATTCGGCACACAACTATCAATATATTCAAGCACGCAATTCTTATTGTTTTAGAGACATTTCCTTCTCCAAACATTGAAAGGACTTCTTATGGCGGGTACACTCAACGAGTCTCCAAGAACCTTGTTGCATGTATAATGACAATTTTACTTTAGGTTATATTTTAAATTGCATTGAAAGATGTTTAATTATTCAAGAAAATAAATGCAATCTACTGCAGATATTATCAATAATGCAAGTAAACATGCGAGAAGAAAAAAGGTATTGGTGGATCCTTTGTGCATAATAGCTATCTTCCATCTCGTATATCAGTATCTTTTCTATGAACTATGACGATCTCATTAACATAAATTCAAATTTGACGATTGGGGGACGACATAAGGCATGATTTAAACATAAGTTACTCGAACCCTCTCGATTTCTAGCATAGCAAGATGATAGCTTCCTAATTGTTTATGATCTCTTCGTCTGTCTCATGGCATTTTTTTTTCATGAAACCTTTTCTTGTGTCTTGCCTCAAATGGATATCGGAGTATTGGTTGGTGAACCACACAAGAATCCACAACAACAAGCCACAACAGTTCATCTTATCTTCAAATATTCAATTTGCATCTTATTGTTTATCAACAAGTATCATGAGACAGTTTGCAGAAAATGTTTGTTAAGCTCTCAAAACTGATCACAATTGAAATTGATTATCTGTATTTAATAGGAAGCATTCCAAATTTAGACTTAACAATACCACGTAAGAAGTAGCTGTTACAAGAACGCTTCATTTTTTTGGGTCGGATTTTAAGAACCGTTACCGTGTGCATTGGGACATCAAGAAAATAAACGGTCATAAAGGAAACCACACCTGTTATCGCGTTGGCAACACTGCCATATCAGACCATTCCACCTTGACCAATCCATTAACCTTTCGCAAACTGGCAAACGGTTTCCGAAGGGTCAGAGCCATAGAATTTTATTCGCATACGGTTTAAAGTTTGGTACGCGCGGCTCTCTAACTGCTAACGATGATGCTGTCTCTCTAATATGGTCATTAATATCAATTGTACCGACAATGAACGCGAAGCACTTTGATGGGAGTTACGGTTTATTTGCACGACGTTTAAAAGGTTGCTTTAAAAGTTTAGCATCAGTTGTCCGGTATGAGCAAGCGTACTTAAGTTCATTAAAATATTTCTATAACGAGCTGATAATGTTTGCAAGATTGCAAAAATACAATAACGATAGTTATGAAAATTTACAATGTCGCGTGTTTCACAGCAAAAGCCCATCTTGAGCACGACCGACTAGAACGCATCGTTTTCCTTTCTTTCGATTGACATGATTGGCCTTCAACTTGCTTCCTCGTACAGGGTGCTTGCACTCACGAAACACACCTAAGAACAGTGTGCTACTTCCGCATACATGCCTCACTGGATGCATCAAACGCCTTAGGACAGTCGCTAGGGCTACATTGTAACAGCAAACCCATCCTACAATCCACCGATGACAGGCACGTGCCCTGTTAGGATCGAGCACACCACCAACCGTTAGATATGATACCCTTGAACGGTTCGGGGTTGATCAGTGAGAAGTAAAACGAGCCAAGAACCCGAAGGTGCAAACATTGAATAGACGACGATAAATCAACCCCAGCAACCGGATCCCGAAGCCCGGATATGACCTATGAATCTTCTCGATGCCGGTTCCCATGCGTTTGGCACCGCACCTTCCACCGACGGATGACAAATGACAGTAATTTCGGGTACGTCAGTGCGCTTCCTTATGCCGAGGCACGACATCCGGTTGGGGATCGAAATTATATTTTTTTTTTTTAGGAAGCGGCTTTTTCTTAGCTTGCTTGTGTTTGCCAAACCCGGCACTGGATGGCCGACATTCATCAAAGGCAATGGGGTTCTGGGTCTTCAAATTATTGTTATCAAACGGTGGCAACGATTGACAAATGGTGTCAAATATGGTTACCCTAAAGCCATGCCGTAATATTCAATTGCCATCACAAGACACTGGAAGTTCGTGTCCGAATTTAAAGTACACTCAGTACATGCGTACTGAGCATACGAAGACATTTTCCAACCCTAACAGACTAACATGTGGAACAAATTGACCTGACTACTGCTGCCGAAGGCCATCGTCATGGACGCAATAAATGCAAATTATGTGCTCTTCGAGACGAGAGCAACTCGCATGTCCTGTAGAGGAAAGCACATAACTGCAAGAGAAAAATAAAATCATGACAAATGATGCAGCTCACTTTACAGCTGCTCTGCAAGCAAATTTTAATTTCTCCATTCTAGCATCATAAAATTTGTTCTCCCACATTCCATACCAATGACCACATTTAATCAACTCGCTCACACTTGCCTTTTGGCGATCATGACATCGTTCAACTTTTGCCATTTTCCAGTACCACCCCTCTTGCATATAATAAATGGATGCCTTTTTTTAAATAATTGTTTAGAAGTTTTTTTGCCAATTTTCACAAGTTTTTTCTTCCATTTTCTCACGCACACAATATAGCGGCCGTTGTGATAACGTTCTTCGTCTGCTGGGCACCGTTCCATGCGCAACGGCTTCTCTTTCTGTACGCCCGCGACTGGCAACACTTCAACACGGTCAACACGTGGCTCTTTTCCGTCGCCGGTTGGCTGTATTACGTTTCCTGGTGAGTATCCCATTTGTCACATTTTAACCTCACACACACACACAGCCCAAAAAAGAAACAGAAAATTAAAAACGCAACCAGAGTTATTCAACTGGACACCCCGCATGCGGGAAGCAACGGCACAATGTTAATTGTTTTCAACCAACCTCCGCCAATGTTTGTTTGCCATTATGTTGGCTGTCTGCCAGTCCAAAGTCTGTTGACTGCTGCCCGAGGTGAGCATTACATACTAGAGTGAGTCACTTTATCATTGGACATCCGACATTGTGGGGATGTTGGCGACCTTTCTAGCCGACCGTACCGTACGGTGCCTGCGTTAAATGCCACCCACTTTCATGATGGCAAAACGGTTGATCTATTGCTTATTTATTTACTCCGATTTCAGTGAATTGCACCCTACGGCTGGAGTTTTTTTTCGAAAATGAAGACTGTCATTAGAATACTGAGAGCATTGATGTATTTTTAGATGAGCAACTTCCTATTATGTGTACACGTCCCAGAGGAGGTCCCGAAAGGTTAGCTTTAGGTGGTGAAGTTCATTTCTTCATTTTTCTTCATTCCATTCACTTTCACTTGACGGGATTCTTGCCGGCAGGACAGCATACGTTTGGCACACATCGAAAAGGGACAATCAAATACACAATCAATGTATGCGGAATTTATATCGGTTCTCGTCGGGTTGACCTTCTTGGCTGGTGATTGGATGCGCTTGCCCGAAATGGGCCGGGGTTTTGTAAAAGGGACGTGTTTATTCAGGTTCCCGAATGGGACATGCTAATAGATTTGTTGACCTTAGTATCATGTGCCATTTGGAAGCGCTTTTCACCATTGGGTAACTTTCGGAATCGTGGGGGATTAGGAGTGAGTTTTCTTGAGCCTTTTGTTGCTCATCCAATGGGTTGTTAGTGTCATTTAAATAGTAATGGATTGAACCGTTTAGGAGTTATCAGCAAAGCTACTTATGTAAATCAAAGCGTTCAATGAGAAGCACTTGTAATAAGGGATATTTTTGTGAGAAACGTTTTAAATGGTTTTAAACGTGTTGTTTGATGACAAATCATTGGATTGAAAGCAAGTGCTGGCATGTACATTCTGTTACAATACTACTTACATGCGTTTAAAGAATCACCTTCAGGTCCTTCAGCGAATTCTACATGATCACCTAATCTGACTCGAAGCGGCATCTGCAGAGTGGTGATTTCATTTTTGAGAGCAAAAGGCCAAATTTGATTAATAAGATGGTTGTTTGATGACATTTGTGTATCATGTTGCCAAAAAGAGCATTCACAATACGGGTCTTGTGATGCTGTGCGTTGTTATGATGCAAAATTCATGAGTTGTCCTTCCACAAATCAATAAATAATAATCTTTACCAGCTGCAAAATTATATGGAAGGTAGTCTGAGTGCACAATTCCTCGTGTTCAAAAATAGATGGCCAGAAGGGGACACATCTTCGACGACGTCTTGAACTTCTGCAAATGCTTTATACCACTCAAAGGTTCGAGTTTTTGACAAAACATTCTCGCCACATGTTTTTTGTAGCATTTCCAAAGATTTAGCATACGAAATTCCTCTCAAGACATGAAGTTTCAACCAAATTCTTTGTTCAATCCTTTTGCATCGTAAAAATCGCCAAGGACAACCGATAATGACAGGCAACATTGTATGTAAAGGGTTTACAGATTGGTAGATAACGTCATCAACTTGAAAAACTTTGGATTACACTTTTGGCAACATTCTAGTGAATTTCATACTGTATTAAGAGAGATATTCGCTTTTTTATTCAACAATGTTCGGTACCATTGTGTCAGAATGTAGGTTAGTCTACTCCATCACTATTGATTGCAAAGAGCATTCTACATTTGTTCTACATTTGAGCATTCTACAACTTATTAGACTATCTCTATATTGTGTTTTCTGGTACACAACGCATGGGTATATTTTGACAGACTAACTTGTTAACTATTGATGGGCCAAACGTTATTTTAGTGCTAAGTTATGGTTTCAAGTAAACTACAATTAATTCAAAGAACGGAATGCAGAATAAAGTAGTGCATGCGGCCTGCAACGACTTCCAGAGGCGCCTTTCGGGACATCTCTTTCTCGTTACATTTCTTTTTTTTTTAATATAAAAAATAACTTATTGAAGTCAATCTTTGTATGCATGGGAAATTCTTTAGTTTAGAATTTAAGAAAATGTTATTTTTTTATGGAATTTGAATTCATTTCATGCAGTTCATTCATACAGCGGATTTG
>KI423680.1:13455-25069 GCA_000473375.1 Anopheles culicifacies | reverse complement strand
AAATGAAGATTGTGAAATAAATCTACATAATCGCGCTAGATTCTGTGCGTTGAGCGAACGGAGAGGTTTCCCGACGAGGAACGTTAATCTTTAATTACAGTGAGTCAAATTATGTAAATAAAGAAAGGTTTCCACAATGATAGAAACCATAAATTCAGTGCGTCAAGTCATGAAATCATTTGATCAACTGAACTGCGTCCGGTCCAGCTTGCCCACCCGGCGCATAGCGAATTCTCTCAACGTAAATAGATCAAGTGCAGCTGATGTGCGTGTGTGTGTGTGTGTCTCCACCGCTCAGCCGTAAATTAATATCCAGAATTGATGTGTGTTTATTTTTAAGATCATTCTACCAGATGGACAAATGCAGCGCCCCGCCAGATCTCGAAAACCACAGCGTAGCGTTTTGTTTACTTTTTGTTTTGCGTTATTTTCTCTCAGTCATCCAGTGCACATATTAAAACCGCGCGCGGTTCACGATCACACACATGTATAGCTCGATGCCGCAGCGCGGCCGCTCTCTCGCGGTTTTAGTTTTATTATGGTCTCTCTCGGGCCCACCCCCAACATCATGGTGGATGTTTCGCGCGTTGTTCATTGCGCCTGTATTTCAAAGTTTGAGACAGCTCGGTGAAGTTTGATCTAGTCGCATACGGTCCGTTGGCTCGTTTCTATGGCTTCCGTGTCCGGTTTATTGTGGTAGAGGTAAAGGAAATCGTGTCAGATGCTTCAAAAACACTGTTTAAGATATGTGACTTCGTTGCATCAAGGTGAAGAGTCATCGGAACCAGTTTAGTTTCTGTCCCGACGTACGATCGCTTGCTATCCATATCCGTGTGTGCCAACATGCTTCATACGAACGTGCCCGTACGATGCTGTGTTTTGATGAGATCATAACTTACTCACCGAAGCATACGCAGTGAGGTAATGCGTTATTTCTAAGTCACAGAGGAACGCATAGCTTAAATTCATACGACCATCAAGGACGGGCCAGTTTTTATTTATTCATGGTGTGCAGCTGTGTTTATTGTTGATTTAGCAGGCTGGGCCGAATAGTACGAAAACAAGAAAAATCAAAGCGTCCGGTTGTGGTGACCTGCACGCACCAATTCAAGCTTGATAGTGTGAAAACTGTACAGAACGCGACCGGATCATGACCGTTCTGTGCTCCCATCATCGGATAGTTGAAAGGGAACCGTCCAAAGTTAATCCCCGCTGGAAATGTAAGTAAACCGTTGCGTGCCAGTAAATAACTTTTGGCACACCGTATCGCTGCCCGAATTAACATATCGTCGTTTCGTCTTTCCAGCATGCACCGTATTCTCATTACTGCTAATAGTTTCCTCGTGCTTAGTGGTTAGTTTTAGCCTGCATGGTTTGATTGCAGACTACAAACATCATTGTTTGCTTAAAGCCAACTTACATTTCGTCGAGATAGCAAACGATAATGAAACCATTCCTGACGGAACGAACCAAACCAATGTGCAGTGTAATTGTTTAAAGCTTACAGTTTAAAAAAGCAAACATTAATCAATCCATATCTATCGTTGCAAACCCACAGACCGTATTGACGAATATTGGAGCAACTGGAACACCGGAACCTATTGCGACACACTGAAGAGTATGCCACTCTTCCAGAGCATATGCTGCACTATTTGGCTAGCGATTTTCCTCGTTCACGGTCCGGGAGGGTGAGTTAGAGGAATGACATGAAGGAATCCCACCTAGTGCACACTTGCTCTCTCCGTTCTACAACCATGCCAGCATAATCCCGATTTTTTACTTTTCAGAATCCTACCTCAACCGTGGCGTATAGTGTTTCCATCGTTAATATTTTTCCTAGGCTGCCTAATAGTGTCCATTCCAACGGCAAGCTTCATAACACAGGGACTTACGCAGCTGTGTGCCGAATTTCAAAAAGTTAACACCGTGCAAGGTCTTAGCTGTGCCCGGCTAATCGTTTACTTTTCATTGGTGGAAGAAAACACAACGCTCGTGCAGGAGGATAAAAACTTTCTTCTTACGCTCGTATTTTCCTGGATATGGTGTGGTGCAACGATTTTTGGTTTCTGTGTAATACTGCTCCGAATCATACTTATGGCAGATTTTGAACTGTACCGCGTGGTGGTTTCGCTGCATGGAGCGCGCAAAGGTCTGTTGGCTAGTGCTGTGTTTTTCGTAAATAATTACATTTCCCCCTTTTCGTTACTTATCTTTCGCACAGATCTTCCCATACTTCCGGAACGTACTAGTTGCGACAGCTCAGAACTATGATGTTTGATTTTGGCGAATAAGTTTGTCCAAGTGTACCGTGTGTCGTGGTAATATAATAGTGATACTTAAAAAATACATGCTGGATAAATCTTTCTCCTCGCTTGGTCCATGCCAATCGGTCAGGTTTTACTGGCCTAGTTTGAAATCGTTTTAAAAATAACGTCAAATAAACTTTTATTCATCGCTTAATGCAGTGATGTTTTGTTTGTTTGAAACTCGATAGAATTAAGAATTGAAATAGTTACTCAAACCTACAAAGGAATAAACAATCAAGGTAAGGAAAAAAATCGACGATAAAGCTGTAAATCTAATACCATTCGGACAGTTCCCCCGTGCACAGGACTGACTATCCCGTTGCGGGTAAATTTAAGTCATGGAAGCCAGACAAGGCGGTCCTAAGATGCCCTGAAAGTGCAAGAAATAAGGTTGAATTAGAAAACTTGCTCAAAAAACTTTTTAAATTATGCACCTAAGCTACACGGAATTCTTCTAATTTGTTTCTAAATTCATGACCAATTTGAACAGTGGATCATTTGTATTTTGTTGTTTGATTATTAGCGACCAAATACTATGATAAGACTTGAGCACAGAAAGGCTTTGTTGCCAGGCATGATTCACTGACTATTTCATTAGTCACCAGATTAATATTTGAAACAAACACGTGCTATCACATTGCACTCGCACGTGCGCCAGATGTGGAAATCCGTTAAATTTAAAAGTCGAATTATAAGAACTAATTTAAATTTATTGCCTAAAAAAATAGCAGAAACAATCAGACGAATACTATTCTCTCAAAATATGTAAATTTTATAAAAAATAATTTTATAAACTGTCAACTTGCCGTGCCGGACAATACGACCCGTGATGCCGGTGCGTGCTGTCAATGTTTGTTGTGGCTGTGTGAAACAATCCGCAAAACAACAATGTTTCGATCGGTGTTGGTGCATTAATAAATAGTCACATACTCACTCGTGCAATGAATCTAGCAGGTAAAAATCATCAGGAATTATTATCCGTGGCTATTGGGCAAGAGTAATGGTCGCGGGGCCCCGTGATAATCGAACGCATATAGACAATGGAGTGTAATCTGCAACATACGGACACTCACCAGGCGGCACGTAGTAAAGATTATTTGTTTATCGTGAATGCGAGCTGATTAGGGCCCTCAAATGTATAGCCACATCCGCTGATAATGTTCCGTCCGGTACATTGTCAGCAGTTAATGGCCGCGAAGTGCTGCAGCATTGTTGCTTGCGTTAGTTTTCCTCCGCCCTCGCACATTTGACGTGCGTTCGAATAATTTACAATGAGCCAGTGAATCTTTCCCCCGGAGCAACAGCATCCCATACCGACCATCGTCACCACTACAAGCATGCCAATTGCATGCGCTTAGACGGAGTAAGATCGTTGTTGCTTGGAGAGCGATCCGCAAAGCCTTCGGTGGCTTTCTTTGGGTAGGCGCTGCGGTGAAGACGGCAAAGCACGACCAAACACGACGAGGTGGTAAAAGTGAAAGTACGGCACATAGTCGTTGTGATCCGGTTGTACGTTTGTGTGTTGGTCTAGGTATCTTACGCAGCTGTTTTAATTCCATCTTGTGATCGTACCGTCGAGACAGTGTACAGACGGCCACGCGTTCGGCCCTTATTGGTTTGCAGAAAATATAGTGAAACATACAACGTAATAGCAGTGTCGCATAGTTATCCACATAAATTCGTGGTGTGCCCATTATTTGATTAGGTGCTCGGCTCGTACTGGATCGTGCGCTACGATCGATTGCGCTAGTGTACGAAATTGTGATAAAAGGTGATCATGGTGAACCATTCTGCTTAAACATTGTTTTATGAAAACATTCGTTTAAAAGTATATACAATAATTGCGCATAAGTAATCGAATATTTGTTTGTATGTTTCCACGTTTCAGTCCCGCATCAAGATGACGTACAATTTCGATGAATTAAAGAAGCGTTCCGCGGTGGCAAATACCTCTCACAACATAAGCAACAATTTGCAACCCGCGCCCAAACATGAAAAAGTGCCGGAAGCTTCGAAAAACATTACGGACATCACCCGTACCCACCGGACAGCGTACGTAATCTTCTTTTCGCTGTTGCTGGATCTGCTAGCATTCACGATGATACTTCCGTTGCTTCCGTCCCTGCTGGAGTATTACCGCAAGAACGACAACCAGCTGTACGGATATCTGGCGAACAGTATTAAACAGTTCCAAACATGGATCGGTGCACCGGAACGTTTCACCAGCGTTCTGTTCGGTGGTGCTCTCGGATCCATGTTTAGCTTCCTGCAATTTCTGAGCAGCCCAATCGTCGGAGCACTGTCCGATTATTACGGTCGTAAACCGCTGATGCTGCTGTGCGCGGTAGGTGAAAGGTGAAAGCGACCGTACACGGTCAACCATTAATCGTTCACCTTTTTCGCTTCGATTTCAGACCGGCATTGCCGCTTCTTACGGCATTTGGGCGTACTCGGAATCGTTCCTGCTGTTTGTGATTGCTCGCTTCGTCGGTGGCATTAGCAAAGGCAATGTGTCGCTCTGTATGGCCGTGATAACGGATGTTTCCAACCAGCAGAACCGTGGCAAAGCGATGGCTCTGGTAGGGATTGCGTTTTCGCTCGGTTTCATAGCGGGCCCGATGATCGGTGCTATGTTTTCACGGTTTTCGGACAAAACGGGCACGCTATGGTTTTTCGCACCGGCCATGTTTGCGATGCTGCTAGCCGTTGCCGACATTCTGTTCCTTACGGTGTGTCTGAAGGAAACGCTACCGAAGGAGAAACGATCGAACCGTATCATCAACTCGCTGTCCCACGCTATAGATCATATCAGTATTAGAGCGTTGTTTCGCTTTTCCGCGGTGCAAAACCTTTCTCAGAAGGATGTGCGCTCGCTGCGGAGCTTGGGTGTAACGTACTTTCTGTACCTGTTTCTGTATTCTGGCCTCGAATTTACGGTAACATTTTTGATGTACCACAAGTTTGGCTACACATCGATTGATCAAGCGAAGGTGTTCCTCACCACAGGTGCGTACTGTACACGGCGACCAGTTTTATGTTGTTCTTTTTACAACTATGCTCTACATTCTCAGGTGTGCTGATGGCGTTGCTGCAGGGTTCGGTTGTGCGCCGGCTTCCAGATCGGTTGGTAAAAACTTCCGCAGTATTTGGACTGTATTTAATCATTCCGGCCTTCATCATCGTCGGTTTGGCCGAGTCTTCCCCCGTTCTTTACTTGGGCATGATTTTATTTGCCATCTGTAAGCATTCTCTACCATCTTAGTTGTATCTTAAAGGTCATCCTTTCCTATAATGGTTTGCCACGTTCTTTTTTTGTTTTAGCCACCGCCTTCGTAGTAACGTGCATGACCACCATCACTTCAAAATACGGTGATTTCCATCAGAAAGGAACGGTGCTGGGAGTGTTTCGATCGCTGGGAGCACTTGCGCGAGCAGTCGGCCCGATCGTTGCGTCCGTGGCGTTCTGGGGTGTAGGTGCACGGTTAACTTACATCGCCGGAGGTTTGCTGCTACTGTGGCCCGCACTTATGCTGCAGTACTTAAAGCTGTGAAATGTGTATCCCACCGTTAGACTGGTTGTCCGTTTACGTCTTTTTCCGTCTTTTGAATTGTTATACTAGGTATACATATATTTATAACATAATGATCCTTATTGATATTCTTACAGTATTCTGTAAAATTCCTTACCAGCAAACTTTATGAAAAAAAAAAAACAAAAAGTCTTGCTGGGGTTTCGAATCTCCGATGCGTTCGGGAAGTATTTTGCTAAAATGATTATTAAATTCTGCACCTGGCGAATACATTGTAGAAAGTGCGAATGTTGAGCAAAGCGAAAGGAATAAAGCAGTATTCAATCGATTAGTTAATGAAAGTGTTGATTTGGATAGCGCAATACGTCACTTATAACAATGTGTTTATTTCTTACTAAGTACAATGCGAATGTATAAACCATTTTCAACATTAGACGACAAAACAGTGTGTAAACACCGGGCTTCATTGGTTTTCATTTGGTAAGAATGAATGAGGTGATTTTTAAACATTATCATCAAATTAAAAGTAGTGAATGTAGTTCCATTTTTACTTTAGTTACTGAGTATTTTTAACCTAAACGCTACTAAGTAGGTACGAGATTGTTTAAAGTTTTGGTGTCATGTGCACGGGTTGTGTAAGCCATCTTCGTGATGGTCAGCTTGCATGGTACCATCTGCATAGTACGATAAGCGCCAAACCACAGAACACCTGTATGCTCCCTTGATGCAGTGCTGTCGTACCGGAACATATTCCATCTACCTCGATCATGTGATCGATACACCGACAACGTCCATGATAGCAACTCGTATCGCGATCGATGCAATTGTCGTTCACCTCGCAGATACCATTCAGATGCACCGATGATACACATTTCTGCAGGATAGTGCAAATACGTTAAACCGGATAAACGATATGCGAATAGAAGAATGAGAGTCACGATTGTACGTACGAATGATGCCTCGTGGAAACGGCTAGCGCAGGTGCACCGTCCCGCAGTTATGCCATCCGTGCCTGTTGTGATACGGCACTGCGAATGGGGAATGTTGTACAGACACTGGATGTTTTCCTCGCAAAGATCGTAGATTTTGCTCGCAACTGCACGAAACGGAAACAGAATAGGATTATTAAGCAGTAAGGGCTACGGTGCAAAGCCACGAAAGCCGTACGTACTGGGCAGGCAGCGATTTCGCATTTCGTTCAACACGTGACTGACGCGACACGTACAGATCTCCTGAGCGCAGCGCGAATTATCCGTCACGCACTCCTCATCCCGAAAGCATTGATCGCCGAGTTTGGCATCGTGCAGGCACCTGTTCCGGTCCGCGTTCGGATGCTTGCCCGGTGTACACACGCAGATCCCATCGCGGCAGTACGTATCGTTGCCGATGCAATTGTTTGTTAGTCGACAGTATTCGCCCAGATAGCTCGTCTTGTAGCAACGCTTCTCCCGCTCAACGTAGTGTGCACCGTCCACACACTGGCAGGAATTGTCACGGCATTCCGAATTGCCGGTACTCAGCGTATACTGGCACTGGTCGTTGTGTAGACAGTAGTCCCCGATGTCGGTGGCCGCTAGCAGAATAAACAAACATAACTTCGTTAGCTTATGATCGTCGTACGATCGCCGGGGATCCACAGAATCCCCAGATGTGAATGTTAGTGAGTGTTGATAAAGTGATCAACTGTGTTACCTCTTAAGCAGCGACGCGTGTTATTACTGTCTGTCACGGCGAAGTAACCGGCCATGCACGAACAAACGCCATACTCGTGGACCGAGTTGTACCTTTCGCAGTACGCCTGTACCGGACATTCGTCGTCCGTGCGGCAAACGTTCGCCGTTCCTGTATGGGTAAGTACATACAGTTGAAAAACAACCACCACTCTTCACCCGGATTCCTTTACATCTATTTCGATCACAAACAGTTACTTTTGCTTTATCTTTGGAGGGGTTTTTAACCTCCGATCGAGTGTACTTGATCGTACTAGCATTTGCAATTGCGTGTGTGATTTTCACCACTTTAAAAAAGAAAACCGAACGCACACAGATGCTTCAATCTCACGCACGCAGCCATGGAGGCATCGTGGAGTCATTGTTTAAGGGATAAGATGGAGCTTTTCGTTCCAGCTAATCTTTACGTGCCCAAACACCTCCGAAGTGCTCTTAGCCTCATTCGATATGGTGTTAATGCTTCAAAAAAAAAACCTTCCTCACTCAAACCGTGCGTTCCCATTCGATCTCGTTCTGGTCTTTGCTAGCTTCATCCCATCCCTGAGCGATGGAATTATTTTAAGTGTGGCAGCAGTACGATGCCGCTGTTATGTAAATCGGGAATAATGAACCTTGAAAACACTCCACCGAATGGCTCCACCTTACCACACCTTTCCCCCTGCCAGGCACATCCGTCCAACCGTTCATCTTGCACTACAATCGTACTTGATGGTGTGCACTATCTTCCATTCCCCCCATCAACCGAGGGGTGGGTCTGCTGAAACGGAAGTACGCGAAGGCCATTTGCGTGTGCAGTACACACCTTTACAGTGCAGCTGAGAGGGCGCAGTCGGTACTGTGTTGTGTTTTTTTTTGGGGTGTATCGATTCCGAAGCTCAAATGTGCGTCTTTATTGCCTTTTTTCGCCGCTGCTGGTTATGGAATGGAGCATCTTTTTCCTTCCTTTTTTGTTTAGTTTAATTTATGAACCGTGAAGGCTACCAAACGATCTGCTTCTTGGATGGGCACTCCTCGCGATGCTACATTTACGATTGATCCGAATTGAATGTGGGTCATATAAACTATTTCAATATTGTTAAATGTAACTAGCATGCCAAATGACATATTTTAAATATTAAAGCTCTCTTTTTCTGAAGACGAATATAACACAAATCACTTTAGAGTTTCTACGAGCGGTATAGAGTTCATAATACAAATTTATTGCCTTCCCTTTACCTGCTTGCTGGTCCCCCCATACACCCCCACTCAGAACGGAATCTTGATCGGTCGATTGACCGATTTATAATCAGCGACGATAGGCTCGATCACTTATAATTTTATTGTTAGCCCATCCAATCAATTTCCACCGAAGTGCCAATCAATAATGATTAATGCATAGCGTGGCACAAATCGGTATTTTGTGCCCATGCGATAGCCCATCCCGATAACACACCCCCAACACACACACACACACACCCTCGGGCATAGTTTACCCGGGCCCAGTGGAACTGCGCAATCGGAACCATATTAAACATGCCCAAATCGCACGCGGTTTTGATAGATCTGTCTCCGCTGGCCGTATTACTGCTTGTACGTAAACACTCGTCCACTGCACCTCTTTCCGTACTTTGTGTTGCTGATTGATCACTGATCGTGTGCTGTGCTGTTAGTGTACGTGACCGTCCAACAGCTGCTAACACCATTAGCGGACGTTAATATGTTTTCTAAATTAAATAATTTCCGTGGTTAATCTGTGTAAACGATTGAATCATTTCACACAACGCAACTTCAGAACTGAAGATCACTCGATCAGAATCAAACAATGCGAAACGGTTATTGATAGCAGCATACAAACACACACACACGGGAGGGAGGTTAGCACAACAAACAATCTCACTCGCCACTTACGCCGTATAAACGTTTGACACTGCACAACACTACCGATGGTGGCCAGTAGCCCGAGTGCGGCAACGCCTACCGTCATCCATCGCAGACTTCCGGGCGTCGGGGTCGCACGTTTGCATCGACCGGTTGCGTCGATGGTGCACATGGTCCACACGTCCATTGCTACGGCACGGTATGATCACGCGGCACCGACAACATTACGCCCCGGAATCGAATAGCACACTGATCCACATTTTCTCT
The DNA here is from genome assembly GCA_000473375.1 of Anopheles culicifacies. Taxonomy (NCBI): domain Eukaryota; kingdom Metazoa; phylum Arthropoda; class Insecta; order Diptera; family Culicidae; genus Anopheles; species Anopheles culicifacies. The sequence goes on along the minus strand of KI423680.1, from coordinate 15,379 downwards.
TTTTGCGCCCTGGTCATTCCACCCCGCACAATAGGGGAGAAGATTAGTGGGTTAGGACGGGGAACGGGGGGAAGGTGAATTTGCCTTCTATGTTGCAGCAACAACGACTGCTGGTGGAGGCGCAGAGCACTACCATGCCAAACAGCAACAAAACAGACATCAAACCAACCCCTCGATGCTGCGCGCTTAAACAACAATGGAACGTGATGGAATTGCGCGGTCAATCTTTTTTTTTCTTATTTTTGAGATCTTCTCTCACATTCCCGCACCCCCTCTCTCTGTGCTACCCATTCCGATTCATTGGTCTTCGTTATTGTTTGATGGAACTATGGTAAAATTGTACAATTCTATTGGAAATATGGCCAAGCAACACATTGATTTTTGTTAATTATATTGTGTCCCTATTTGGTAATATGTTTTATGTGACATGACTTGTTGTGGAAAATTCAAATTTAAGACAAAAATTGCGGCGCTTCTTCACTAAACATTTTTAGAATAAATTGAAAACAATTAACTGCTACATATGGGATTCTTCTGGATGTTTTGAGAAGAACTTCAGACGAAAATCTCACACTAATCGTTTCAGAGGTTTTTGAGTGATTCTGGATCACCTCACTTGAGCACATTGAACATAAACGTTTAATGTTTTACGGCAGTGATCTCCAACCTATAGTCGCGGCACTAGTAGAAGATGTCCACAGATTGGCAATTGCTTTCAAAGATAGGTTTAAACCCGTTGTGAAAATATTCAGGTTAATATAACAGGCCAATTTGAGGAGGAATGGTCCACAAAGGCAAGAAATACCCAACAAGACAGAAGCCTGCTTCTCAGGCTTTAGTGATCGAGATGACCTAGAACTAGAACAGTTTTTAAGTAATTTTAAAAGGTGCGTGTTGAAGTACGTGCTAAAGTGTTGGCGATCATTCTATAGTCTGAAGATAAGTATCTACACAAAAGATAGGTGGGCCTCAGTACGAGTCTTTTGAGACATGGACCTTGTCAAAAGTGATGAAATCCTCTTGGAAGAAGTTCCGAAGGATTTTTGGTTCATGTAGAAGGACACTACAGAACCCGCTACAATGAAGAGATTAATAAAATGTACGATCAACTCACGATCGTTCAATTAGCTTCGTCATGCTGAACCAGCCTGAAAAGACCTTTTGGCCGGCCACTTAGATTAAACAGGCTCAAATTGAGATGAAGAACTCCATACAGCGATGAGTCTGACGCAGATATATTGGTTTGGTAGAAGTCGGAGCTCGATCGTGAGCGTCAGCAAGTATGATTATATTAAATTATATTGCGTAGCTATGCATTTCGGCTTTGAAAGAAAAATAGCTAAATATTCGTTCCACAAAAAGCGCACATCTATTGCCTTGATCTGAGCTTAATCTTTGCCTTGATCAACTCTTGATCATAACATTCGATTGCAATTTAAAAAAAAAACTATTATCAAATCTCTGCTAATCTAAATAAAAAGCTTAATGAGATTTATACAACTTTTACATACCAAAATTAAAATCTCCATTCTGTCCCAAATCGTTCGAGACGGTAAGCCATAGTGAGATTGGCCTCCCAAGCGTATTGGTACCGAAAGAGGCAACGAGTTTTCACGGTGCAATCAATCGACAATTACAACGCTGCGGGGCTTGGCCGAGGAAAGACTCGCAAACAGTACAGTGGTTCGATACACACGGATTTGGAACTTTGGTCCCCGGTCAGCGTGTCTCCCGCGCCCGTTTGGGTGTGGGGTAACTGATTCGTGGATGCCAGCGCATGAATCTCACCACCGTGCAACCTCGAAAATGATGAACCACTGGCAAACGCAGCATGCCATTGTTTTTATCTTTTTTTTTCTCTCTTCTCCCAAAAGGCAACACGATGAAGAAACACAGAACGAGCGCGAAATGAAAATGGAAAATT
>KI423680.1:0-13355 GCA_000473375.1 Anopheles culicifacies | reverse complement strand
ATGTAGAAGGACACTACAGAACCCGCTACAATGAAGAGATTAATAAAATGTACGATCAACTCACGATCGTTCAATTAGCTTTGTCATGCTGACCCAGACTGAAAAGACTTTTTAGGCCGGCCACTTAGATTAAGATGGCTCAAATTGAGATGAAGAACTCCATACAGCGATGAGTCTGACGCAGATATATTGGTTTGGTAGAAGTCGAAGCTCGATCGTGAGCGTCAGCAAGTATGATTATATTAAATTATATTGCGTAGCTATGCATTTCGGCTTTGAAAGAAAAATAGCTAAATATTCGTTCCACAAAAAGCGCACATCTATTGCCTTGATCTGAGCTTAATCTTTGCCTTGATCAACTCTTGATCATAACATTCGATTGCAATTTAAAAAAAAAAACTATTATCAAATCTCTGCTAATGTAAATAAAAAGCTTAATAAGATTTATACAACTTTTACATACCAAATCCAAAATTTCCATTCTGTCCTAAATCATCCGAGACGGTAAGCCATAGTGAGATTGGCCTCCCAAGCGTATTGGTACCGAAAGAGGCAACGAGTTTTCACGGTGCAATCAATCGACAATTACAACGCTGCGGGGCTTGGCCGAGGAAAGACTCGCAAACAGTACAGTGGTTCGATACACACGGATTTGGAACTTTGGTCCCCGGTCAGTGTGTCTCCCGCGCCCGTTTGGGTGTGGGGTAACTGATTCGTGGATGCCAGCGCATGAATCTCACCACCGTGCAACCTCGAAAATGATGAACCACTGGCAAACGCAGCATGCCATTGTTTTTATCTTTTTTTTCTCTCATCTCCCAAAAGGCAACACGATGAAGAAACACAGAACGAGCGCGAAATGAAAATGGAAAATTTAGAGCGAGAAAGAGCGCTCTCGCGAATGGAGAGAGAAACGAATGGTTTAAAACTAAAAACACACGCGCTTGGTAGCGCTTGCGCGTGGAATTGGTTGTGCTTTATGAGAACCGCAAGCGGAAGCTGTACGGTTTTAAATTATATTAAAACTAAGCGAAAAAAAACGAAAACGTTGTGCAATCGTTTTGCAAATGAATGGACTGACAACAGAGTGTTTTTTTCTATTCGCGTCCCCATTTAAAGTGCATTGAAAGTAGAGAGATTTAATTGGGGGTTTTTTTGTCGGACAGCTAAACAAAATGTAATCACAAAGATCAGATTGTGACTTAAATAGGTGGAAAAGGCCAGTTTGTTTAATTCAGCAGCTGGAATGACAACAATGCGGGAAAGATTTTCATGTCAAAACGTTAATTAATGTGTCGAAACGTTGAAATTATGCGCCATAATTATGCAACGGAATGGCGGTAATTCAAATTAAAGCTTTACTCACCTCAATTAACGGTAAAAAGTAGTTTAGGTAAATTTCGATAACTCTTTAGATGATCGATTAAACATGAGTAGGACAATTTGGAACATTTCATCATCCCGGCTGCAATCAGGATGTTGTACGTTTCGTGGTGTAACACCTTCCATGTAATCATTAGACGATCGTTCAATGTACCTATTTATGAAATTCAATTACCTTTATACCCCGATTAGACTCCAACATGTGCGGATGTGCGACCGTGGTGATTAAGCGACTGTCAATCGTACGGATCGAAGGGTAATTGCTGGCCACGGTCAAAGAAACAACCACGGTAATGAGTCCACTGGTGCTGGTCAACCACGGTCCAAACCCCAAAACAACTCATGCGATTTATCAACGGTGATTATGATAAGCGTGTAGCTTTCGATAACATCATCCTTTTTTTTTTTTGTACGGTAGTGATTCGTCGATTCTGTCCGAACGTGTGCTGCCTGCAACAGGGAAACGATCAATTAGCTCAGCAGCGGCAGTATTAGAACGCTTCGCTCACATTCTGCGGGAAAGACGGGCAAAGGTTGGTGTCGCATCGGTACAGAAGCCAATAATGCAGCACTCAACAGGTGGTACTACAACGTGCTCTGTGATGGCTGTGTAGCAGCGATGCGTGTAGTTGATTGTGTACCGTCTGTAAACAATTTCCAAATCGATGCCAATGATAGCGATCGATACGATAGGGGCACGGTGAAGAATTTTTGGGCAAACATAAAATGAAAACACGGACATCGATTAGTTATCAAAACAAAACAAACAAAACCCTTCACCATCCGATTAGGAAGATTGTTTTCGATGGGTGTGATGATTTGAATCGTGTCGTTGATGCGCTAAATTGACCGAAATTGCTGACGGTTCTGTTTTGCGACACAATCCTACACTTGACGTCAACTGTAAGTGTTTGCAATGTGCGTGGAAAATGGGTAGAAATGGATTACATCCAATGAAGCCTTTGAACCGTGACGTTGATCAAACCGCGTCGATGATACACCCGATTCAGCTTTATGAGCCAGAGGTGATACGCCCTGTGTTATCGCACCGTATAGTCCAGCCGATGACGTTTACATGCGACCAATTATTTGAGCAAAGGTCAGCTAAGGGAAGTTTCGTAACGGGTGTGTAACCGTTCCAAGCTTTTTCGTAATGAATAATGCCAAAATGAAACATTAACGAAAGTTCTTATATTTATTTTAAACAAAATGTTTTTCTTGATCGAGCCACTAACATGTTTACCTTGCGAGTTTAACTATTAACGATATATGACACATGTTTAATTCGAATTTCACTCAGCACCGTATGTGCACACGTGGTTGAGCTTAACACAAGGTCGACAAGGGACGCTATATCACATCGATCGGTGAAGCCGGATTGTCTTCATCGTCATCGTCATGATCCTCGCTGGAGCCACGCTCCGAGAAGCTGTCGGTGCTCTTTCCATCGTACTCCATCGAAGATGACGTTCGTCGGCCGTACCGTGCGATCGTTTCGTCCCCACCGTCGTCTTCATCGTGTTCGGCCGTGTATTTGCTATGCGCAGGACGATTTGTACCCGTAGCGGACGACATTTTGGAACCATCGCCCATGATACCATCGGACGTGCCGTCCGTCGATTGACAGCCACTGTTGGCTCTGCGCCATTTAGCACGACGGTTTTGGAACCATGTTTTAACCTGCGTGTTGGAAGAGTCGGAAGCAAAATATAAATAAATACGCTTCCGAACGGGTGTGGTGCGTGATGCAACTAACCTGTCGATCGCTAAGCTTCAACTGGATGGCCAAATTCCGACGATCTTCCGGCGACAGGTACTTGTGGTTGGAGAATCGCTTCTCCAAACTTTGTGTCTGCTGGGGCGTAAAGCGAACCTGGCCACCTTTCCGCTTGGAACCGCAGGTCGGTAGCAGATAGCTGTACGGGTGGGGATAGAACGGCCACACACGGGGCGATGCTGCAAAATTGGAAAGAAAAACAAACCGGATCAGAAACATGCTAACCAAACAGCACAAGCAATTGGGGCACTTTCGGGGTATCCGCCGTGAGATGCAGACGGATTTGTTTCTTTAATTCAATATATTCGCCATCGGATCGAAGGAACGCAAAGGGAGGGAGGAGGGGAACAAATGCGGTACCATTTCCTGTTCCGCATACGTAACGAAGCCTGGGACGACGTGGATATACCTCAACGCCAACGTACAGTGCTTGCCGTGGGCGGTTGTGCGCTATTTATCTTATCCTTCGATCTCTGCAACCGAGTGCCGGAAGCGGAAGCTTGATTTAATTTGTATCAATTATCGTACATCCACATTCGGGCACAGTTCGCTGTGAACGAAGTGACGTACATTTATGGAAAGAATGAGTGTATCGCATTCTGAATGCTTGCGAACCACACAAACGTAAACGGATCGCGTTCAGTAAGCAAACAGGAATTCATCCACCCAAACACACCGTACCAGGGAAAACCGGTGCCTAGTGGTGGTGTTGTATTTGCCCGGTGGCAACAAAATCACTGTACATTTAGGGTGCAATTTTGCGCTAATCGAGTGAAACGATAAAGCCGCAATGGGATGGTCACCGCAGTACCGGGAATAGAGAAAAAAAACCGCTCAAACGAGTTGATGCTATCGTTGATAGGGAGCACCATGCTACACCCGGCGGGGGGTGCTGACAGTTGTTATCTGTTTGGTTGCCGGAAGAGCGTTTGGTGCAACGGGAATCACACCGAAAGCACGAGACAATGATACGCCAATAAATGTTGTTAGTTATAGCGTGAAAATGCAACATTTCGCCGTGATGCGCACTGTTTTACTGTCTGTTGTTTTTGTTGAAGAATCGCTAAGTAAATATAAAATGCATTCCAATATTAAAAATAAAATGCTTGAGGAATTTTAAAATTAGCGTTTGCGCCTGGGATGTATGCAATGCAAAAACATCTACTAAGAGAAAGTGTAACGCTAGGTAACTGAGCACCACGCAAAAGGCATCAAAACTAGGTATTCCATTATGTACTCTAGTTATTTAGTAGTTTTACTTAAGTATTAAAAAACAGTTGTGCTTATAAAATTAGTTTTTTTATCTGAATTATAAAAAAAAACTAATGTTTGTTTGTAACGCATATCCGCGAGAACGACTGGTCCAATCCTAACGGTTTGGGATGACTTATTGCTTTTACTACCCGTGGAAAGTTTAGAAAAAATGCAAAACACCGAAGGATATACGAACTCTCAATGTAAATAAAGAATAAAATACCTTGGTGGGGAATATTGGTGGAATTTTAACATTTATAACGTAACGTAGCGTAACGACCCTCGGAGCGGCTCGGTGGCCGAGGAGATAGCTCTTTGCATGGGCAGGACCGAGGTTTGAATCCCATTCGGGCCGTTCCTCTGTGCGCAGGATTTACTATCCGTTCCGGGTACATTGAAGTCACGGAAGCCAGAAATGGCAGGCCTCTTGCGGTTGTAGAGCCACAGAAGAAGAAAGAAGAAGCGTAACGACCTTTTAGGTTATGTCGGCTATATAAAGGCTTACGAGACTGATTTATACCAAGTAGTTAGCTGGTATCCCGTAGTCCCCACTACGGAAAAGCTGCCAACGAAACATAGATAACCTAAGTCGTCACCCACCTTAGTACTAGTCATGCCCGATGTTGCTTAACTTCGCCTGATCCTTACGGGAAGTGTGTTTCAACAGGGGTTTATTACATTAACTTGCTTAAAACATTGCTTATTACATTAACTTGAAGCTAAACTTATTTTAGAGTGCAATTCAGATTGGCTTTAGAGCCATTTCCTTTTCCTAACCGTGAAAGGCCACGTTATACTGGGTGTACTCGCCAATAGAAACCAATTTAAATTTCCAGTTGATCTTCAATTACCAGCAATTTGGAATGATTGCCGTTGGTAATATTGAATTTATACTTGATCTTAAGTGTAGCAGTTGAAGGTCGGAATTTTTGTTATGTCCCGCGAGTTTAACGAGGTATGCAACCACTACGAACCCGAGATGTCTGGGACTTCTTTTATTAATAGTATTCGTCTGGTGCCACCGATTTCATGTTAAGTTATGCCCTGTGTTTGTAATACGTTTTAAATGCTTAACGACTAATGACAAATGTAAGACAATGCTTCAAAGGGGCCAGATAAGGCCCATTGAATTTAATAAACAAATTACAAATTAACAGTAGCTCGAGACACCAGAGACACCAAGTGCTCCAACGGCAGGGTGCTAGACGTTTGAATCCTTTTTTATCATTCGTATCTTCCTAATTCGCTGAAGATGACTTGGATGTGAGGAACTCTCTATAAAAGTGGGCAGTACCTCAATTCAACATAAGGCGGCTCGAAGATCTTCGACCCCCATAGTTGCCGTTCTGATTCAAGACTTCCAGAATTGATGCGATTAATTATTTTCCGAAATATTAATTGAATGACCCGACGTCCTTCGGAACAGTTCGTATTATTTAGAAGCCACCTACCTACAATTACATAAAATAGCCCCTTTGAGTTTCGTGCAACCTTCACTAAAACGAATGCACGCCAAGCCCAGCGTAGAAAAGAAGCGATTCATTCCACTCAACCCGATTACGATCAAGGTGAACGAAATGTCAGATAGATAATCGTTTGTCATTCGAATGCGGACGATTAGGGTACGGATTGGGGTCCCGTTTTCGGGAACATCGGCCACTTCACAGGCTCGCATGATCACGCTTCCCAACAATTGCGAACGAATGCCGCAAGTCACACAACGCTTGATGAGGCAACCCATTTCCGGGGGGGGGGGGGGGGACGACTCCTTAATCCCTGATAGCACAGCTAAACGCGAAGGTAGGCCCGGGATCACCCCGATATTTAGTATAGATAAACAGCGACCGCAAATAGCTACGATGCCGTGATTTTCACGATGAGCCGGCATGTGCCGCGACATTTGTGAGAAATAACATGATTTATCCGCACTCGATTGGGTAACGTTCAGTTCGTGTTCGTTCGCTGTTTGGCACCACAGACCGGTGAGACCAGAGGGAGCCAGGGGCAGTCCCTGTCACCCCAGTAGCTCAGAGCACTTAGTCCCCGTCAATTTGTGGTGTCGTTATTGGGATATAGGTAGAAGAAAAAACCTTAATTAAACATAATCATTGGCCGGTGCTTTCCTGTTCCCCTTGTTTGCTGTACAGTGGCTATACGGTCCCAAAACGGCCCTACCGATATCCAGCAAATAAAAAGCTTTAGAAGTTATTTGACCTAGGGATTTCGAAAGAGTGGCGCCAGAGGCGTTTTATTGAAGTTTGAGATTGATAGCCACTGACGATCGCTGTTCAATCGTTTACCGAGCGGCATTGCGGTACTGGCGGTCACGACCCAATACCCCGCCCCGAAACAACTGGCGATCAAATAATACTTTGACGACGTGGCGTCAGTGACAGCAGCGCATCAGACAGCGTTTGTTTGCATATGCATTTGCTTACACGGTTGTAATACAACCCCCGGTCGACAGACGACGGCTGGCGACGCGATACGATCCGGCACCACATTGTATGGATCCGATCGGACCGTTACATAGGTGCAGGCGAATGGGAACGATAGATTATTTCGCTCGTGTAACCTTTTTTCTATGGTTTACCAACTGTTTATCCGATCATTCAATTTGATCCTTCTGATCGGTCGCTTTAACATTTGGTTCTGTTTGTCATCGGGTTAGTTACGAGAGCTACGGTAAGATACCTATCTATCTTGACCTAGCATGTGAGGAGAGGACGGACTCAATTAAGAACGTGCTGTGGATACAAACTCATCGCACATTATTCGTGCTTTACTCAATCATTTCAACTTTTCTTCAGGCATGCTCTGTGTCATGTTGTGCACATTACATGATCACAGTAAAGGGCTATTAAATTGTATCTTTATCCAACGAAATCGTGTACTGAATCCTCTTATATATTATTTTTGTCACAGAATAAAAGTAGGATTTCATATATTAGTCACCAATTATAATATGATAAGACGTGAAAATCTTGAAATGTGGTGTTCAAGCTGGTATGGCACAATGATTCATAGCTAATGAGTCGACTCAACCATACATGAGACCGCCAAATCCTCGCTCGTGGAGACATGGAGTGGTCTAGAGTGTTAAACAGTCTAGCAAAGGGTGTCTTATGGAGAAGTGCTTTACTGGGTGGCTTGGTATTTTGGTAGCTTGTAATTCTTAAGGTCTATTTCGTTCAACAAAAACACTTTTCAACAAAGAACAATCAACATTATCCATTAAAGGCATAGCAGCTTTATATTAGAACATTTCTGAAGTCAACTTGTGAGGAATACTGATTAAGCTGTCGTGTGATAGATTTGAACGGAGCATTAGCGTCTTACAAAGTGTCAGCACAAGTTTTGGTGGAGCACTTTTCTGTGTCTGCTTACAATTCTTGTACCTAGTAGATTTCCTGTAGCTCCTTATTTCTAGTGATTCTTCGTTCTGAAACGGATAGCGTTAATTGTAGAGTAGTAGGGTGGATCGATCCGTCCAGCCTAATTTTTGTAATGGCGTATGACGTCCTGACGACTGATGATGGCGTACGATGGAGCGGTTCGGTGGCCGAGGACATCGAGGCGCCGGTAATCGAACGGACAGGACCGAGGTTCGAATCCCATTCGAGCTGTTCCCCCCGTACGCAGGACTGTAACTATCCTGTTGCGGGTACATTCAAGTCACGGAAGCCAGAAATGGCAGGCCAAGACCTCTCGAGGTTGTAGAGGCCAGAGAAGAAGAAGTATGACGTCCTAACCATTGCAATTGCGCACGGATGATTTAGTAAGGAACAGTATTTCACTAATAGGCGTACGCACAAGCGATTTAGTCATTTAAAGTATTGCGTTTCGTAGTTTCGCACACGTAGTTGGATGGTCAGACCGCTTTTTGGGGAAATGGTCCTGATGGGATTTGATCCCTGATCCTGTTAGTTGAAGACTGGCAGCGATATCGCTTGGATCTCCGGGGTGCCTAGGACATTCAGGACACAGATTATATTAGTTCAAGGTGTGACGATACCATTTATCTGATATTTGAACCTAATAGACTCTCAAGATCTAGTAAAAACGTGAATAAAGATCCCCAAGTACTTTTCTTTACAGATTTTTAAAAGAATTGACGCTTGGACTGAAGACACAGTTGGGAATATTTCGTCTTAAAACATCGTTTAGAATATATAAAACCCTTAAACTGCAAAGAATTTCTTCCAAGAAATCTTTAATGCCCCAAATGTATGGGAACAATCTATCTGTGATCAAGAATTACCAATTCATGGGCCAGTAACGCATTGTGGACAGCTTCATCAGTCAGGATCCGTAACCGTTTCGTACTTTCACCATCAACCGTACAACGGAAGTAACCCATCTATCCAAGCAATAAAAACATTAATCTCGGACCCAATCACACACGGGGTGGCTTCTGGAAATCGGTCCCAGAACCGCCTGCATCTGGCAGCGATCTACCATCCCGCTCTCTCTCTCATTCACTCTCACCATCTTATCACCAAAGCACAGTACCGTGCAAATATCAAACAACCCGTTCTGTTCCCCGCCAGCGGTTCACGGGGCAATGTGTTACGGGCCGATAGCCGTAAATCAATTGGCAGCTCGATTAGTGGTCGGGCGTAACGGTGCGGACATTAATAAATCTTGCAGGTGAAAGATTACTCGTTCGATGGGTTCGTTGGGCGGCACCTTTGAAGTTGTGTGCCGAGTACAACATGAATTCGGCCCCAATTGCCCCATACTTGTGCGAGGCACCAGCAAAACATGAGGGTACTATTTGGGTGGATTACAAAGCGGAGGTCGCACTATTTTGGCACTGGTGGCTGCTAGGTGCGCTCTCACATATTCTAGCATCACTTCAATAGCACAAACCAACTCGTCAGGATGTTGATGGGAATTATCTCGATTGGGGGGACTCAGGGGTAGTGTGGGGGAGTAGAGTATGGGTGTAACGGGTCGTTATAACTCTTTATTCCATGATTTGTGCCATACCGATAACACACGGGAATGAGTATTATCAATGCTTTTGATCGGTGGTTTACAACCGTGCTTACAGTAGGGCTCACTTACAGAAGGGTTGTGGCTTATTGGTTTGATTTCGCAAATACTCCTAAAAATAATCACTACACATCTTCGCGTCGATAATAAAGGATCGGATAATGAAGCCGATTGTAACGCACATTTGATGAAGGGATTAATTCGCACCAAATAAAGGTGAAAGTCATTATTGCTCTTGATCTCCAGTCTAAGCGGAAGGGAGGTACTATAACGACTTAATTGATTTGCCGTTAGCCTGTTAGTAGGCAGTGAGTTTTGAATAACTTTGCTTCTGACATTTCCTAACTACTAACGCTTTTGCACTGAAGTAAGTTACAGATCACTCTGGTTGCTCAATTGGTCATAAAATTTTTAAAATAATTAGAGATTTGTTTTAAATTCAACAAACAATAAAAACTAATTCGATTCAAAATATTAAAATACAAAAGAAGCTAACAAGTACATTACAGGAGCATTTTATTTGTAGCTGTGATTAGCGCCGGCCCTATTGCATCCAAATAGCTTCCCTTATTTATTTTAATTGTATGACAAACAGTACCACAATGATGTAAATTAAAACTCAACTAAATACACCCCTAGCGTGTAGATTGGTTTCAACCATTAATCATCTGTAACGTACCTTTGTGTAATACGGACGCATAATGTTCCAGATAAGCGGCATTGAGTGGATTGAACGTCGGCATGCCGAACTGAAGCGGGATCGGTATGACGTTTTTGGAAAAATCCAGCAGCCCCGGATACATGGCGGTGGGTTTTTTGGGCGATTCCGAACGGCCCGGCGTCCCATTGCTGCCGGAACCGATGCCCACTATTGGCGATGCAAGGACGGGTGAACCGGGTGGTGTACCACAATCCGGCGGCACGGTATGGCTCTGTAGCGTACTGCCGTAACTGCTGCCCGATGCTGCCGAATGTCCTACCGTATGAACCGATCCACTATCACTGGCCAAACTGTTGGAGGTGCCCGCTAGGCGGGCGGCATGATGATGCTGGTACAGCAGATTCTGCTGCTCGACACGCTGCTGATGCAGTATGTCATCGATCCGGAAGGACGATTTGCGTTTCGACGAACCCATTTTCATTTTTTCACCAGCAAGTTGTAACCTATTACTGCTTCGCTGGCTCAACGTTTGTTTTTTCTCTTTTCTTTGTTTGTTTATGTTGGTTTTCTTCAACAGCAGATCACAACGTGTTCGAAACGAACACAAACACCATATCAACAAACGATACGCATCGAAAGTGCACTCTAATCGCGCAAAAGCCTTTCACCAAAAACGACAAAACGCGCACAGAACTTCTCACCGCACTCAAGTCAACCGGCTCAATTCCACACTGCTGGGCGGTGGAAATGTTTCCGTCATTCCGGCGGGCTACCAATCGAGTGACTAACGAGTTTTATCAATCCGTCGCATTATATACATTAATACTGTTTATTAGAATTCGAATTCGAATTTCGGCTGATAACGCGTACCCTCGGGGTCGTCGATAAAAAAGCAACGATTTTATGGTTGCGTATCACGGTAGGTTTCCATTTTTTTTTTGGTCGATTTGTTTGTTTGTTTGCTTTCCCCAGTGTTCATCCAGTTGGTGTAGTTGGACCGGATTGATTTTGCCGGGTTTTTTTTTGTTATCACCATTTCATACACCTCCTACCGTAACAGTTTGTTTGCCGAATGTCGAAGGACCGCTCTCTAAACTGTCTAAGCGGCTGTTTGAAGCGATCGGTATGGTCGTATGTGTGTCTCATTTTTGTACATTGCCAAATTTGCTTAAAGTTGAAGTATGTCAACAGGTAATGTGATAAATATGATGCAATTCATTTCGGAGGGGAGGGGGTGAGATTTTTGAAAGCGCAAAATGGGAGTTACTACGGAAAATGGGTGTTGAGGAAAACGCTTGCATAATCATACAGAAACATACAATCACAAAAAAAAAGAAACACAAGAAAGAGGAAAGCATGCCTAATTCAAACAAAAACTAGTGCAAAACTCTTAATCCTGCCTAAAATAAACATACATATACCATCCGGTTGTTTACTGCATATGAAATAATGCTTCACAGTGACCCGTTTAGTATATTATCTGTTAACGTTTTTGACAGATAAACACGTTATTATTATAAAAACTGTCTTTGCATTTGATTCGTTTAGCCATAAGTCTCATAGCTTTAAAAAAGCTTGTGTCTCTTAATACATTTACTAAATTAATACATTTAGTATAGTAAAAAACACAAAATCATAGTCCAAAATTATGATATAGTTGTCAGAAAGGCTCAGAAGCAGTAGTAGAGTCTACAATATAAGCCGAGGATTAAAAACCCTTTATAATAGTTATGGAGAACTCGTCGACTCAACGGCAAATTACGGGTAAATTCAAATCATGAATCCCTTAAACGGCTGCCGGCAAAGGCAAGCTTAACGACATGCTGTCCAAGCTGATGAAGAAGAACAAAGTGAGCGTGCCGATCGAGGAACCGCCGCTCGGCAAGGAGTGGAAGCGTCGTGAGCTGGACGAGATTGTTCTTGGTCTATCGGCAGCCAAGGAGCATAAGACGATTTTCGGCGATCCGACACCGCCAGGTGGAAGGTTCTCCGGTAGCTCGATGAAGAATCCGCAGATACCGCCTTCAGTTTCGGTGACACCTGCAAGTCGTCCACCAGCAGCCAACAGCCACCACAGAAACCGTTCACCATAACCGTTACTAGCGTTCCGGGCAATGTGAAAGGCAGTCAAGGTCAAGACCTCTCGGGATTATACAGACAAAGTGGAAAATAATTATAAATGTATCCGGCTTCCTCAGCAGCACAATATAATTTGAATAAGATTGAACAAATGGTCTTTGGCATCGGATCAACCTAGGTGCGGAGGGAGCGGCCGCTCGGGGCCTCGCCGATTGAAGGGGGCCTCGCCGGTTGAAGAACTGAGTGAAGAATAATCTGAGTGTCACAACCCCGCTCAGCAAAGGGGGCCTCGATGGTCCAGGGGGCCTCGTTGAATTCGAATTTAGCCGGTAACATTGGTTCACTCGAGATCACACATTTTTTTAAGAGCTAATTTCTGTAAACGGATTGAACGAGTAGCCAGACCTTTCAAGCAATTTCAAGCTTAAGCTTACAGATCCGCTATCTAATATTAGCTCAGTTCGCTACTTCCGGTGGAAAATATAAGAAATAAATATTTAAAAGTGTTGCTTCATCCGATAGCATTGTTATGCTTTATGTATGAAAGACTTAGAAATAAATAAATCATACAAATGTAATTAATCCTGACAAGTGTGGTGTGGTTGGAGGTGATCGCACCTTCGATGTTTTCCAAAATTTCATCCAGCGTAGTTGCGCCTCATCGTAAATAGATCATCCAACAGTTTTAGGAAACATATCAACTCTAAATGTATATGACGAGCGAAGCTGAGGACTTATAAAAACATGTACTTCCAATTGTCGTTTGCGTCTCTGAGATATGGTAACGGTTCAAAGCAGACGAAACCTTCTTAGCAGCGTTGGAGTGGAATATGAGGAGCCAATATAATGATGGGCTCTCTATATTGTATAATAAATTATACTTCATATAAGTCCGGCTAGCTGTTCACGTCATGCGAACGATTTCGGAGAAACCTCTTTCAGGCCGTCCACATAGGATGCTGATGTGTCCACTACGAAGGCCGACGCACTCGACAGCGCCGAATCATGAGTAGTTTAGGAGGTTTTTGGAATAAGTAAGTGAACATATAAAATGTCAAAATCATTGTTATGCAACAATCTTCTGACATGGAAACAGTTCCATACTCTTTCCTAGCTGGATCTAATGAACATGTCTTAAGGGGCAGGTCACCAATCCGGTTCCAGGACACTCGGTCCAGTTGATGCATTCTAGTGCTCCAGTCA
>AXCM01004252.1:0-21428 GCA_000473375.1 Anopheles culicifacies | reverse complement strand
GGACCCTGACTTCTTTAACGTTTAGAGCACTACTCTTAGGTCTCCATTCGGATATCCCATTCATGATCGACACTAGAGTTTAGATAAGAATCTTGCGTGGTATGGATGTATCATGCTCAGAATCCAGGATATATAAATACAACAATAGAGGGTCAAGCTTGTTGGAGACTCCACGCAAAATGAAAGTTAGAATGAATAATCCCATCACAAGTATACATCCCCTTCCAGCACTCTGTGTTTCCGTACAAACACTTTCTTCACGGCTTAGAAATTTGAGATGATTGATATTTTTGTCGTTCTGTTAGTGTAACTGTAGGGTCTCTTTGTTAAGTTTTATCTATTGTTAAAACCAAATTTCTAATTCAAAACAGTAGATATGTAACGAATTCAACAAAATAATTAAAAAAAAAACTAATGCAAACTGATAAACAAAGATATTCTTCTAATTAGCGTACAATAAAATATAAAAGTAAATTATGTTGTTACTTAATAAAAGGTACGTTCCATTCAGGTACAACTGTGTCAAACGTTGAAATTACCAACTATGTACGTCTATTACAAGTTAACAAATGTACACTGACACCGGCGTATTGCGAGATGGAGAGTGTTAGTGTGCATATTGTAGTTGTTACCTACACGCCGGGTTACATTTTCCCCCACGACACATTTTTTACGACCGTTTTCCCATTAAAAACGATATATCGTGTTGCACATGGTGCTGCTGATAAGAAGTATGCTAGCAGGCACGGGAGAACGAACCGAAGCCTTCGTCAACGCACACCCTACCTCATGCTTCCCGCAATAGCAAGAGGAAAACGAAAGGAGAAACAACACTGGTAACAACGCGGACGACGCGGAGCATCCGCGACGAAACACACTTGTGTCCACAAACATCTCCTGCTCACCGCCCCTTTTCGTAACCGTTTGCGCATTGCACTACCCTTGCGGATGTACCCGTTCCCGATCGGAGCGTCTAAACGGAAACACGTACGTCCAATAACAGTAATGTCTTTTCCATCACCTAGCCTGACGGTACCTGGTGCAGCCGGCGACAATGATCGTCAAGTGGCCAACAGGCTCAAGCCACGTCGGCTAAGCGGTAACATGTAACATGCTGGTACAATATGGTTTGTTAGTGCTTTTGTTTGAAAATAAAATGTTCAATAGATAAAAGGCCAACAACCATGGAGGGGAACGAATAATTTACATCGCTGGGTAAGCTTGATAGGACGGAGCTGTGCATGATAGTGTATTCTTGTTGAAGTATTACAAACGTTTGGAGATTTTTTTCGAAAAAAGTCGAACTGTTTCAAACGAACTTCAGTAAATTACTCGATAATACAACTTTACGCTTTTTAAATAATCCGTTATTCGTGCTCTAACCAAGCACTAAATATCGTGAAGTCAACATCAAAGGTTTTGTAATCTAAAAACAAAGCTACACTAGAAAGAAACTGGAAAAATATTGCACAAAAATAAAAAATCTTCTAATAAGATAAAAATTGAATTAAAAGCAAAATATTAAAATGCAAAATGTCCCCATTTTACCGTTTGTTTGTTGGTGCGGGTGTGGATATGTTTGTAGTTAGAAACTGTTGTCCTCCGTCACCACCGTTCCAGTGCGTTCCTTTACAACACAGCCCACAGACCCACATTACGAGTGTTAAAACGTCAACCATCATCATCTGCATCCGCCGTAGGCCGCGTGAGCAGAACAATATGTAGCTCCAGCAAAGTACGATCGTTCGGGAGGCGACGATTATCGATGCTTCCGACATCCCACCGAGCTCACTGCTCGGCCACAGCCAACCCGGGAGAGTGGGTTCTGCGGGCCGGGCTCGTTGCGCAACGTTACGGGCGTACGGTAAGTTCCATGGCTTATTAATCATATTTACAACCGATTTTCAGCGCAGATCACATGCGCACACCGGCACACAAAAGCGAGCTTCATGGGCCGTGTAATTGCCACTGCGAAAAGCCAGGAAGGAAATGGGTACTAGGTACCATGATGGAGCGAGCACGATGGATGTGGCTGACGATTGCTGGTCAATTCGTGCCATACCACAACGCGCTGTGCGGTCGACGAGACAGCAGCCCTTTTTGTCCGAGGCTGACACAATCCGTCGCTGGTCACCGTAGAGGAGAATGGGATGCTCTGAAGCGATAAACCTTGAGTTCGTCGCAAAACGGTCAAATGTATGCAAGTAATTATGAAATATTGTTTGTGCTGCATGATGATGATGATGATGATGATGTTTGATGCTGCAGCTGCTATCTATATGCTGTGGAATCGTATGGCTGTCCACCACGAGTTTATTTGTCCGGTGCATCCACCGTACAGCTTGGTGACACTTTGCACAATTCTTCCATCGTTTGCGATTGTAATTACCTACAAATCAACACTATTCTCAGTGGAACATGTAATTAAGCTGTACTGCATTCGGAGCAGATGGGTCATAAAGATTATTAGTACGAAAAACACATTCGAACGGTGAACCTTATGGTCCATACCAGCATACTAGTCGATTATGAATATATTTGTGCAATAATCGCGAGGCTCCCGCCATGCTAATACTGTGGTTTGTTTAAATAAATTACGCTAAACTAGGTGGCTCAATCATTTGAGTGTAGAGTTGAATTATGCAATTCCATTGCATACCGAGTAATGTTTTAACGAACGCAGTCCGTTCCGGCATATTAGATTATATGGACTTCAAAACACTACCATTTGATAGTCCCTAGTCGTTCCCGGACAGTCTTTGTTTACATACCTCTTGGTCTTGTGTCGCGCACAGGTCCGATAGTTGGGTGATTTTTTCGCGTGCAATGTTTAGCTCCCGGACAGGATTCTGTTCGTTCTCGTCTTCCCCAATGATTCCTTCCGCAAACACTTCCTGTGTGAAGGAGGTGATCGATCCCTTCACCTTATTGAGACTATCGTTCAGCTTTAGCCACGACATTTTCGCGGGCAAGAGTGTTCTGTTCTTTTACGACCACGGCCAAACAAACACGTAAGCACAGAAAGGACAAAAAACCGGTTGGAATAATTGTTTGGCATAACCGACGGAAGCAACACGCGTACACGCACTATCCGCAAGGTAGCATTACACAAACTTTACACACTTTCGATACGATCGAAGATTTGTGAGTTTCCTTTTTGGAAGATTTACAAGAAAATTGCACAAAATTTAAACCTCCACGAATTCCAAAACAAAAACATTACACGCAATGACAGACACAATTTCGCTCCATTTTCGCCTCGAAAAGATGTAGTTTGACAGTTGACGTTTGATTGAAAGTTTCAAAACACAAGAAAGGAAATTCGGAAAGAAATAATTTTTTTGTACAATTCAATATGAATGAACGCGTTCTCATTTATCATCATGGCTCAGGAATATAAAACCCTACTAATATAATAAAAACAAATAGACTTCTACCAACACGTTTCTATCTGAATTCCAATGCAATGCAACGTGGTGTGGTTTTAAATTTTAACGTATCCTAGCTATCACACTCACTGGAATAACTATTTTGCTACACAAATTTACCTATTTAAACATTCAGCTCCCAATAGCTACCGAACTGGTCTGCGAAATTATAAACATTCATTTGCTAATTGAAACCACCTGTTGTGAAACCTTGTAACTATGGTTCCGGAAGCCTAAACAACGGTAACATGACGACGGTTGTTTGCTACCAAACGCACTTCCTGCGTCATCTATGACGCCCGTGGAAAGATGGATTTCGAGGAAAATATCATGAAAAGACAAAATTCTAGCGAATATTTCGACACTGTTATCGGCCACATTGAGGACATCGTGATTGGGGAAGAGTTTCAGGTGAGCCCACAATTACGTAGAACCTAACAAATCACTTATTAAAATGTGCTTTACCATGGTTTCAACAGCGTATGGTCAATCAGTTCATGGAGTGTTATTACTACGAGTTCGAACCGGGAGAAGAAAACAAAATCATCTACACGGAAATCTACCAAAAGTATACGCACATGATTGAGGCACACATCGTGGAGCATCTGAACCGGAAGATGACCTGCTTCGATATGGATCTGTTTGCGATGGAGCTCGAAAACAAAAAAACACAGCTCGATGGTGAGATCTTCGAGCTGCTGTATACGCTAACGGACTTTCTCGCCTTCAAGGACATGGTGCTGGACTACAAGGCGTTCAAGGAGGGGGCTTATGATGATCTAAGCAAAGGCATCAGTGTCACTGGTCTTCAGAAGTAAATCCACATTCGTAAGGCTTTCTCATATACACGCACAACCACACACATACACGCGGTACTGTTACGCATCGGGCATGTTTGCGCATTTATTGTATTAGTTGTACGAACATTTAGCTTACAAATGTACGCTGTAGGCAGTTAGCCCTCTCAGTGCATGAGGATTTCCGTTTGAATAAGTCTACTATTGGTATCTCCGGGCATGCGGTACGGCACCATCGCGGCCATGTTAGTTAGGGCCTTCGCTTGTTCGCGCAGATAGCTTAGTTGCTGTATGTAAAATGATCAGAAAATAATCAACATTCATTTGATATCGGTATGCGTTAAATGTGAGATAAATTTACTTACGTTCTTCTTGCCGAGGTCATCGTACTTCGCAACATCTTTGCCTTTCATAGCTTTGAACTTCGTATAGGCAATGTCCATCGTAGCTAGCAACAGGTCCGGAATGACCTTGCAAACTTCACCGGATAAACGCTTGAAATTGTTTACCGCCACGTCCAGATCGGTCATCCGCAGGGGGACCAGTTTGATGCGTTCGAGAATTTCCATTGCGGATTGATGATTTTTCGCATGATAGTAATCGAAGAATGTTGCTAAATCTTTCAGCAAATTAAACGTTGTCCACGTCTGCGAGTCACAGTTTTTCTCCGCACCCGTATACCGTTCCGTGAACTCGCTTGCCATCCTTTGGACACGCTCGCGCAGCGATCCCTCCTTGTTGGCATGATGTACCACCTGCGAAAGCAGTATGGAAGTGTAGCGCAAGGCCTGCTCCTGCTGGAAGGCCAAATCAAACATCTTGATTGCATCCTCGAACATGCCCTTTTTCACGAACTTCTCGGCCACCATTTCACACACGGTCCGGGCATCGATGTGAGCCGTTTCGAACTGATCGATCAGTCCATGCGAACGCATTCCGTCGCGCTGCATGCGGCCAAACAGCAGATCAAAGTTACGGCATTCGATGGCAAGATCTGCCACGCTCACCAGGAACAAATTCCGACCCTCGCTGTCCTTCAGATTGCGCAGGAAGTAAAAATAGTGCAACGCTTCCGGTGGGTCGGTGATTTCAAACTTCTTCACGTACAGCATTATCAAGCGCGCAATGTTCAACCTTCGCATAGGTTGTGGATCCTCAAAGTCAACCGACAGCAACGGTTCCTGCAGATTTCGTGGACCACCAATCATGTGCAGCTCGTTCAGTGCCAGCCCGATGTGAACGGCATGGACACGATACTTTTCGAAGCGTGATAAAAATTCAATACCAGCCTCATACTGTCCCGTGAGGGCGAGCAGCTGGAAGTATAGATGGGGCTGTTCGTTTGCATTGTAGTGCTTTTCGCCATACTGTTCCAGGATCATGCTCTGTAGTCCGGAGCAGGTTAAATGCTCCGAGCTATCGTCCCCTTCGGTTCGTATCAACGAAAGCTGTATCCAGAGGAAGTCGTCCGTCGTTTTGGCAATGTCAGCGTGCGGTTCTTGTATGTCACAGCATCCAACGATACAGTACACAGCCCGCTTGTATGGATCGGTCGCATTGCGTATTTGTCTCTTGTACTGCATTCGAATCTGCAGTTCCAACCGTGGGTTAGTTTTTTGTTCCGGATTGTGGCATTTTTCCTCCAGCACTGCTATCAAATCCTCATGACCCTGTCCCGCCATTTGCATGCATTTCAAGGCAGAAGCAATATCGCCGCAACGTAAACAATAGTATACCATCGGCCACAGAGGTTTCCCATCGACCTGCCCATCCTGCAATCCGATAAACGACGAATTCAACCCCTGGGTCGCAAGTTTTAGACCGACGAACGAGCCCACCAAATTAAGTACGCTCGGTACGCCACCGCGACGTGCTTCGCGAAGATGCTCCGATATTACGGTTTGCATGAATACTTTGTATCGATTCTCCAGGTAGCGCTTCGCTTGGTTGATGAACAGATGTTGCGAACAGCGCACTTTCATCGGATCTTGGCTTCGAGGAATAGGAGTCACGTTTGCCATGTACTTCACTACCTCCCAAATATCGTTTACACGCTGGAAATCCCAAAAGAAATGATACATTATTTGAAGGTAAGCAAAGCATTTTGTAAGGGTCCACTTTTGCGTACCGAATCGTTGAAACTATCTGCAACTTGGGCAAATCGTTGTACTAGCGAGGGACGCATCGCACCTTCGCACACAAGCTTATTGTACTCATGCACCTCGCGTGCGTAAGCCATCTCCTGACTATTCAGTGAGGATCTACCACCGAACGTGGTTTCATTGAGAATGGTCTGCTCCGGACCTTTGCGGATGTCGATCCAACTTTGCGATGGGCCAATCAAAGCGTTCATAAGCTTCACCTTTTCCTGCTTCCAATCGTTCATCATATGGTCCCATTTCTGCGTTTCGGCGGCCATGTACGACTGGAAGAATAAGAAAAACGTGACAATGCCCGCGTTTAGTAAAATTGTTCGCAGCAGCACGATCCGCGACGGAAGGTCATTTTAATATTGTGCTTACATTCTTGTGCACTTCCTCGATAACGGCGAGTATAGCGTTTTCCTTTTCGTTGCGTAGGAAGTTCTGCACGTCAGTCGTGGCAATTGGATCCAGAGGTTCAAAGGTCTTGCGGGAGCTGAGTGTTTCAAGCTTTTGTGAAATTTTAGGCAAATCAATTCCATTCGATCCTAACAGAATGTGCCTGTGAAATAATATCCATATGCTGTTAGAAAAACTGCGATCATACCGTTTCGATTTTAGTTACTCACGCTTGCATGTCTTGTGCACCGGTTTGTGTTACCCGTGAATGCAGCTCCTGGGTTGCCTGCAGCACCTGTGGTAGGGTGCGTTCCACGCGCGGCAAATCATCCGTAACTTGCGTCTCATGGGTAAGCTTTTGGGCTTGCTGTAGGAGCGCGTTAAAATCCATTTTCTTTGCAGTGTTTTGCACGGCTACAGGAGTAATGTAAACTGTGTGTATGTTTTTTGTTTAGTTTACCGCTTCACCATAACCTACAACTCCGCACAAGCGTCTACAGCAACCCGTTTCGAGGGTGTAAACAAATTGATCTGTTAAATAGAGCACACCTTTGTTAAAGAATGTGGTCTTAGGTGGTTTTCTAAATACTTACAGAGTGTTAGTTTTAATGGGAAATACGTTTTCACAGAAAATGCAACACATACGGCTCCAACGTTTGGGCGGTTTTATTTTTTATGCTCTCCGCTTTGCGAGCCGCAACGAAAGTGACATTCGAAGTGTCAAAAGTTTAAATGTCAAATCCGCAACGTTTCAGTAAAAATAACAACAAAACAAACAATCATTCCGCAACAAACGAAAAGTGTTGTGTTTTTATCTACATACTTATTTTCTATTCATTTATCAAGTAATAAGAATATTTGGTGCTATTTAACGCTAATATATCATGTCTGATTCGCAAGATTCCAATAGCCATGAGCCGGAGCGCTCAGATTCCGACGGAATACCAAAAATGGAAAGCCAAAGCAACGATGGTGAAGATGGAGTGAAACATAGTGCAATAGTTGCCTCGCATTACAATAAAATCGAGGAGCTAGGATTAGCGGCTCGCAAAAAGTCTAACATATACTTCATGCGAAACTTCAATAACTGGATCAAGAGCTGTGTTATAGAAAAGTACGCCGCATTGGTTAAGGGTAGGACGCCGCTGGGCTCACCGTTCCGCGTGTTGGATATGTGTTGCGGAAAGGGTGGTGATCTGATCAAATGGTCCAACTCGAATGTGACACATCTGATCTGCACCGACATAGCGCAAGTAAGCCTAGAGCAGTGCGAGAGTCGCTTCAATAAAATGTATCATCAGCGGAAACCAAAGGTGGAGTATTTTGCCGCCGATGCTACACTGCAGCAGCTACGTACAAAGTATCACGATCCCTCGCTCAAGCTGCACCTGGTGAGCTGCCAGTTTGCGTTTCACTACTCGTTCGAGTCATTCAAGCAGGCAGACTGTATGATGAAAAATGCGGCCGAATGTCTGGACGAAGGATTCTACTTCATTGGCACGATACCAGATGCGAATGAGCTGATGAAACGGCAGCGCAGAGCAATGTCGGACACGTTCGGGAATGATATCTATCGAATTCAATTTCTGTGCGATACCGATAATCCACCACTGTTTGGGGCCAAGTACAATTTCCAGCTAGATGAGGTAGTGGACTGTCCTGAGTTTCTAGTACATTTTCCTACGCTCGAAAAGCTGGCCCTGAAACATGGATTGCGGCTGGTCGAGAAGAAACGGTTCGACGAGGTGTTCGACGAACATCGTAGCCGTAAGCAGGGTTTGCTAGAGACGATGCAGGCATTGGAGACGTACCCGCCATCACCGTACGGCCGGGGGAACGCGGATGATCAATCGAAAAAACCGGAGCAGTATAAACATGCAGAGGAGTACGGTAGACAAATGTCCACGCAGCATCAATTCCGTGTGGGCACACTTTCGGAGCAAGAATGGGAAGCGGCAAGTGAGTGTTTCAAAATGCTGCAGCCATACGATGTACTAATCACCTTCTGGTTTGTTTCCTTTGCAGCGCTTTACTTATTTTTTGCATTTCAAAAAATGAAGACTTCTTACGACTCGAACGGTAGGCCAGTTTATTCTTGAGGACGGTGTACTGACGCATGTTATTGTATTTAAGCTTTTATACATAAAAAAATAAATCATTGTTTAAATATTTTACAAGTGTAACATTATCATCGCATTGCGTACTCGTGATGTATGTGGATTTCTTTCTGTGAACCATTAAACATTGGAGCATATTCGGTACAATAATATATTACATTCGTAGCTTCCCTCTATAACCAGTTAAATAAAGACTGCTCTTGTACGCCCGGTAGCTTATAACCGCCCAAAGCAACGAATGTCTGACCGCGTGTTGGACGTCTTCTCGAGCAGCTCTGGCCATTGGACCACAAACATGTCCACGATGTACAGCAGAATGCGACCGCTCAGTGAAAGATTGCGCACGCGACAAAAGCTTTCGATGAACACTATTCTACATTTGGTGTTGAGAAAAAGCAACCGAGCCAGAAATGCGACCAAACACACGGGTACGCACGTGCCCGGACCGTTGGTCAGGATGAGCTCCGGACGAGCCTTCAGCACGAGCGGCACGCAATTGATCAACGCAAACACGGTCGTTGCGATGGAGCTAACGTAGCTCTGATGCACGTCTCGACTACGGGGAATGGTAATGATTTCGTACGTTTGCTTCTCCGGGTCCGGTTCCCTGCGGATCTCGCTCTCGATCACTTTCACAACGCTCGTTTTATCTGTACTGGCGATCACGTACTGCCGCGGAGAATATCGCTGGCAATCTAGACGTTCGACTATGCGCAGCATTTCCGCTGTATGCCCACCCGATCCCATCACAACCATTGTGCGGGCGGGTGTGGTACGCGGCACCAGAACGGATCCACTTTGGCCACGGCGCACCGATATGAGCAGCTGTATCAATCGTCCCAGCAACAAACAGCCAGCAAATAGTAGTATCGATGACAAAAATGCCATGGCAACCGATAACGATGCACGCGCTTCCGTTGCCAAGTGTTGACTTTCTTCTCCTGCGTGCTGTGTTCGATCACTTTCTTTTGCTTCAGCAGATCGCCACTATTCTGTCCACCTCATCACTTTTGTTTACATCGTATGCTCACTAATGATCGTTCAATGTTTTCCCACAGGATTGCAATCGTTCCCGATCATGGGAGGCACTTGAGAAATAGGCTACAAAAACGATCCGATCCGCAGGTGATATGGATACGTAGCTAAGGGAAGATACCACCAAACCTTGGCCCGATGAATGGAATTCCTGTATCGGTGGTGCTTTCTTTTTTCGTAGCTATTCCTACGAATCGTCTGTGGCGGGGGAAAAGCGAGTCGCGAGCTTGTGTGGCGTGTGATTTGGGAGAGGGGCACGAAAGCAAACATGATGATAGGCAAACACGGAACATGCCATCGATTGGGGGAAGACTTTCGCTGTGATAATCTGTCAAAAAGGGTGCGTTTTTTCTCCTGGGTATCCGTTTAAGAACGTTACAGGTGGAATAAAACACTTCCAAAAATGCAACTTATGAGAGAAAAACTGAAAAACTGGATCTTTTCCTCAAGATCTAGTTTGGCCTGAGATGGGAGGTCATAATATCATAAGTATTTCAATGCATATTGTAGAATAAACGACAGGGGCTTATTCTTGTGTAAAAAGTATTAAATATGATAAGGGTTACAGTTATTTTAACTGTTTTTTTCGCATAGAAAGTGATATTCCATGCTAGTATCGCTACTATGCAATAGATGGCGCACATCTCGTCACATAACCAGTAGTATTTGACAGTTAATTGACTTCAA
This sequence comes from Anopheles culicifacies, assembly GCA_000473375.1. Lineage (NCBI taxonomy): Eukaryota > Metazoa > Arthropoda > Insecta > Diptera > Culicidae > Anopheles > Anopheles culicifacies. Next base: position 10,824 of record AXCM01004252.1, on the reverse strand, counting down.
CTGACAGGGAAGCATTAACGCAAATGTCACATTTTGTTGAACGGGTAGAGACCGCTAAAACTCAAAGCATGCACAAAGCTTGTCCTCGGTTTCGGTGTTCCTCATGAGATGCTGCCCGCTACCAAACATAAAGGAATAGAAATTAGTATTGTAAGCATTTCACAAGCAGGGAAAGCGTGAACGTGGTTAGGATTTGTATCAAATTCCATTGCGAAAAGGCTATCGTAACCCAGTACGGCGGTGCTGTGTGCGAATTATTGTAAATAGGTGAAGCAACAAAGTGCTATCGATCCCGGCGAATGTGAGACGACGACGGTGCCACCATTTTTTGTGTGCATGCGAGTAAAAAATCTTGGCGAGTAAAATAAATTGTATAAAAACGCGTGCAGTTCAACTGTATCGACGTGATTTGTTAGGTTGCAAAAGTGTTTTAGCTTCGGTTGGTAAATTGTGCGAAACAGATCGTTTTCTTTAACTAAAAAATGGTAAGCATCGGTAACATGATGGTCATGTTGAGGTTATGTGGTAAGGAGCTTCTTCTTTTATTATCCTGCATCCCGCTTTTTATTATGCAAAACAGGCTAGTACAAGCACTGACGTACCGATGGAGTCGGTGGACACGGCCACACCGGTACCTGGTGCCCTGAGCCCAAACACAGTGAATGGAAACGGGAATGATCTGGCGACCAATGCAGAGGATATGACTTCGCGTGATTATTATTTCGACTCGTACGCACATTTCGGCATCCACGAGGAGATGCTGAAGGACGAGGTGCGCACGCTGACCTACCGGAATGCGATGTACCACAACAAGCATCTGTTCAAGGGGAAGGTGGTGCTGGACATCGGTTGCGGTACCGGCATTCTGTCGATGTTTGCGGCCAAAGCCGGCGCAGCGAAGGTTATTGCGATCGAGTGCTCGAACATTGTCGACTATGCACAGAAGATCATCGAGGCAAATAATCTGCAGGAAACGATCACGCTGGTGAAGGGCAAGGTCGAGGAGGTAACGCTACCGGACGGGTACGACCAGGTGGATATCATCATTTCGGAGTGGATGGGTTATTGTCTGTTCTACGAGTCCATGCTGGACACGGTCATATATGCTCGCGACAAGTGGCTGAAGAAGGATACGGGCATGATGTTCCCGGATCGGTGTACGTTATTTGTGACAGCGATCGAGGATCGACAGTACAAGGACGAAAAGATCAACTGGTGGGATGATGTGTACGGGTTTAACATGAGCTCGATTCGCAAGGTAGCGATCAGCGAACCACTGGTGGACGTTGTCGATCCGAAGCAGATTGTCACGAGCTCGTACATGATCAAGGAGATCGATCTGTACACGGTGAAGAAGGAAGACCTGGAGTTCGAATCACCGTTCCATCTGATAATAAAGCGCAACGATTTCGTGCAGGCGCTCGTGACGTACTTTAACGTGGAGTTTACCAAGTGCCACAAACGGCTCTCTTTCAGCACGTCACCGGATGCTCCGTACACGCACTGGAAGCAGACGGTGTTTTACTTTGACGACTATTTGACGGTGAAGAAGGGTGAGGAAATCTTCGGCACGTTCAAGATGAAGCCCAACGTGCGCAACAACAGGGATCTCGACTTTACGGTCGATCTGCACTTCAACGGTGAGCTGTCGCAAGTGCACGAAAAGAATCACTATCGAATGCGCTAGAGATCGCGGGCTAGGAATCCCTCAGTAAGGTCACCGAACAACAATAAAAAAGTATAAAAACATAACCCCACCCCCCACCATCACATTTACAACTCCGAGACCCCATTTCCGTCAGTTTCATAGTAGCAACACGGTGGATATTTCGCAAAAGAAAGCTCTCCCATGGTCCCGTGGACACTAGGAATCGTACGGATAATATAGCAGCTGTAAGTTTTCGTGACGGCGTACTTCGTTCAACGAACACGTGGTTCCATTCCACTCCACGAACATGTTTTACCGTGTGTGATACTATAGTTTTAATGTTCGTTAGCAAAACACAGTATAGGTCAGTGGCCACATGCATGCGTAACAAGTACATTGGGACTTCCGTGGAGTGTGGTTTTATGTTATCTGGAATCCAATACGGACCTGACGCATAAGCGCATCCCGCCGTAGCAACAGCACAGCATTTGAGTAACACGTGAAAAGGAGTAAACCATCTGTATTGACCCATTCAAATAATCGAGAATCTATAGGCGCGTGGTAAGCCATCAGTTACAAATATACGAACGAAATTATGATGACTGGAGGAAATGTGTCGCTTTTCTTTCACGTTCAGCAGATCATAGGGCTTCAAAGGGCGTTAAGCTCTTAACGTTGACAAAAGTGTATTTGCACTTAGTTTCCAATCACTAGGCAGGATCGAAACATACCTAAAAGACCCTGCAGCGATATAAGCTTCCACAATTCCGCTTTATAAGCAGTAGGGGGAAAAAACAATAGAACGAAGGCAACCAGCACCAACCAACCACACCCGCTTCATTTGTTGGCAACCATCCAGCCGCACGGGCGCTATTTGTTGTCGGACACGCTACCGGTCGTTGCAGCCGTTGTGCTTGCGGTTTTGCTGTTTTTATCCTTGATTTTTAAATCACTCATGAGGGTGTTTTTCTTTTCCGTCAGCTGCTGTTTACGATCCTGAAAATCTTGCTTCTTTTCCGCTATCTTTTCCTGGATGTTTTCCTTTTTATCCTTGTACATCTGCACCAGCTGTGCCTTGGACGGTATCGGCTTGATGTAGCCCCACTGTTCAAGATACTTAATGGAAATCGTTGTGCCACCTGTAAGCGAAGTTTGCCACAATTAGTGATGGGAGATGGAAGGATCCAGTTGCACGGGATACTTACCCAATGTGACCGTGTATCGTGCTGGAGTGGCTATTTTATACAACAGGTACGCAATGGCTATGTGACCCAGGCTGGAATCCCGCACCGGGTTGATAAGCGTTTCGGACACACCGAGTGATTCGAGGATTGCGATCACATCCACACCACTGGTGGAGGCGTAGTAGAAACCACCGAACCACATAACCGACGTGATACAGTGCACGGGCACGAGCACATACCAGTACTCCTTGTACATCTTCTTGAACCGTGCAAAAAGGCCAAGTTTCTCCGGTTCCGGAGGCGTCGGTTCTTCGATTTCTTGCTGTTCGCGCGTTGGTTGCTTTTGCTGACGCAATGTGTATCCCTGTGAGAAACATCGTACTGGCACACTGTTTAATGGGACACTGGTGCACAATATTGAGACAGGTTGGCGTATCGTTGCGTATCGATCTCTGTTGTAAAGGCATGGTGCCGACAGTGTGCTGCTAACATATCTGCTGAATCCACTGCTTGATGTGTAGCGGGGTGCAATGGAAAGCAGCTTGGCGGAAGTGGATTTCGGTACCTTACAAATACCTAATGACGTCAAACGGACCATACCGAGCGCGATTGCAGCCATTTCGGGATGATTAGATGGCTTTTTTTTACTCTCTCTCGCAGCAATTGGGGGTTTCGTTTGGGAAGGAGAACAACACAGCTTAGAATTGATCGCGTAGATGATCGGACATTATTTCGTTTCGGAAGCAGCAACGGTTGAATTTACGCAGTATCGTTTTTCAGCGCGGATTGCAGCAGCACCAAACTGGCGGGCGAGTAAATATATGGTGAAAATAGGTTGATTTGGTAATAAGGAGGGATTATATTTACGTTATGCTGTGTTGCGCTCGCCGTTGTTATCCCTTCTCCCGGAATCGATCCCACTGCTTTTGTTTTCGTGATGTTATGACAGCGAGCTGCACTTATTCGCCCCACAAATGGAAGCGTTTCCCGAAGCGTTTCGAGTGCGAAAAAACGGTTCGGCAACTGTCAGAACAATCGCATAACAAAATCAGCTGTGCAGTTTGCTGCATTGTTGTTTTTTTCTCATTTTCGCTCGTGTGTGATGCAGGATTTTAAACATGTCGTAATGTAAAGAACTAATTTTACGCTTCATCTCCCTTTTGTCCCTTTGCAAACGATGAGTGGAAACGGCGGGCATCGCAGTAAGTTTGGGTCGCTGATAGGCGTGCTGTACGTTGGGCACACATGCTGTAAGTGTCTGGTAAGTGTCCTTGCTCCCACACCCACAGCATCCTGGTGGCGCGTTTCAAGGATAGGCCGTTATCGATTTTAATTTTTACCCTACCTTGCGACAGATTTACTCCACCAGAAATGCGGAGGTGCTCACATGCCACGAATCGTCGCTCGAATGCCTTTCGCCTCAGTCGGGATGGGTTGAGGTCGAACCGTTGGCCGTATGGGAGACGGCCCGCATGTGTCTGGAAACGGCGGTACAGAATCTGATCATACTGGACATAAATCCGCATGACATTGTGGCGGTTGGGGTGTGCAATCAGCGCGAGACGACTGTACTGTGGGATCGGACTACCGGCGAACCGCTTTGCAACGCGATTGGCTGGTGCGATACGCGTACATCGAACGTGGTCGGAAGCATTCTGCAGCGTGTGCGTGGAGAGAAGAATTACCTTAAATCGGTATGCGGACTGACGGTGAGCAATTGCTTCAGTGCGGTAAAGATACGTTGGATGATGGAAAACGTAGACGGAGTGCAACGCGCCGTTGACGATGGAAGGGCGGCATTTGGGACACTCGACAGTTGGATAATCTGGATGTTGACGGGCGGTGTTGAGGCGGGCATTCATGTGACGGACGTAACGAATGCATCCCGGACAATGCTGATGAATCTGGAACGATGCGTGTGGGATGAACGGTTGTGTCGTTTCTTCCGCATACCTAGTAAGATCCTACCGGAAATTCGTAGCAGCTCGGAAGTGTACGGATACATCAACGATGGTCCTCTGAGTGGAATACCAATAGCAAGCGTATGGACACCATTTTCATCTTCATCATGTTTAGCATTAATTACATTAATTAAATAACATTAATGACTTTTTATCGATCTTTTAGTGTCTTGGTGATCAACAGGCGGCCCTACTCGGGCAGATGTGCGTCAGCGCAGGGCAAGCGAATTGTACGATTGACGAAGGGATGTTCGTTCTGTTTAACACTGCCCAGGAAATTATTGATTCCGACCATGGGTTGCTTTCGACCGTGGCGTTCCAGCTTGGTCCCCGTGGGGCCGTATATTACGCGCTCGAAGGTGCTATAGCACATGCAGGCTCATCGATCGGTTGGCTCAGGCAAACGTTAGCGCTGGAACCAACGTCCAGCGATACGATGAACAACAGTGTTTCCGGTTTGTTCCCCGACGGCACTGCCAATGCACAGCTAGCGACTTCGTTCTGTTCCGTCACCTCACCGGTGCCACCGTACGGCGAGTCAAAAGCCCCTCTTGCTATCAGCGGTGGTTCTCGCGGTAGCGTAATTTTCGTACCTGCTTTCAGTGGATATTATTCGCCGTACTGGCGATACAAGGCACGTGGCATGATGTTTGGCATTACGCTACAAACAACGCCACGGCAGATTATGTATGCCGCACACGAAGCTATCTGCCATCAGGTTCGTGAGGTACTGGAATCGCTAGCGAAGGATTGTCCCACGTGGCCACGCCTGACGAAGCTAACCGTCGGTGGAGATCTGTGCGAGCAACGCTTCCTGGTGCAGATGCTGTCCGATCTGAACGGGTTGCAGGTGGAACGGCCACAAACGTCGACACCGGCCTGTCTTGGAGCGATGCTCGCTGCTGGACTGGCCACCGAAATACTGTCCATCGATCAGTTTCGCCAAAACTGTGTTCCACCGGTCGATGTATTCAATACTGCTTTCAATTCTAGTCGTAGGTTGATTATGATCGTTCACAGATAAAGATCACTTTTAACTGGTTTTTTTCTGTTTCGGTATTTTTGCAGAGAGAGATATGAAGTTTCGTCGCTGGAAAATGGCCGTCGATCGATGTTTGAACTTTGACTCCGTGTCGGAAAGTGATCCGGTGAAGCTGATCGGTGATGGACGCGATCCGGACTCGTTCGTTCGTTGCTCGATCCCTGGGTCGGTGTTTATCGTTTCATCGTTTGTGCTTATCGTCGTTGCACAGCTGATGAAACAGAATGGTTTTGCGTAAATGCTCTGCATCCGCAGTTACCAGTTTCTTCAGGTAGTATTAGGCGCTATAGCTTTGATCCTGATCGTAGCATCGGGCCGAAGGAGGAGGCAATCGTTGTTTGTTACCGAGCACAAATTGATGATGACACTTTCGTACGCTTGCAGCAAAATATGACAAGTGAGTGTAATGAAAAAGAAATACAATAACTTACAGTTTGTTGCTGAAAATGTGTGAAGATATCCGTTATGTTTGAACAGAGAAATTATCATTCTATAATGAACAGCACAATTCGTACACAGGAAGTTATGATTACTACACCAAGTGTTGCTTGGATTCCCAGATGCGTGGAGTACCAGTGACGAAGTCGACCGTTATACTGATTGGGTGTTTTAAGCAGCGACTAACGTTAGTTCTCGTTTGAATTATAGGTTCCCAGCTACCGAAATCGAACCCGCCCCCCCCGTGCGTTCAAATAATAGGGCGAACAGGCACTGATGACACAGACGGCGTCGAATGCCGGACATGAGAAAGAATGCAAAAGATGCTACCATTTCGATTCGTTCTACTGCAACGAGCGCAACTTTTGCGATTGAAACCAAATTGATTGATTTTGCCCGATTGCTACAGCGCCAAGGCCAATTGGTTTCGTTCCCGGGCTCATTATTACAGTGTTACATCTTGTTTTGCTGTTAACTGTCGCTTGCCGATCCATTACCATGCAGCCATCCATGTTTGATCACACGGCGCAAGGGAAAAACGTAATCATTCCTTGGTCCCCGATACCTTCCCAGGTCCGGCTCGTACATTGCCCTGCGGCTGGAATGTCTAATTTACCGTAGCATTGTTAGACGCCGTACCGAATCGCTTGAAATCGGTAAACACTGGCCGCCACACATAGCCACATAGCTGGTTGATCGCGAAGGTTAAGAAGCACGGCAGTAACTTCGATGCTGGTGAAACAAGAAGCTTCATAGAAAAACGATGACGTTATCGTTTCCTTCCATTTCTTATTGTTAATAAAACACTTCGGATCACCTGCCAAACGGATAGATGCCACGGTAAGAAAAGCCCCATTGTCGTAGTGAGTGTGTTGAGGCTATTGTTTTGCTTTTGTTTTTAAAACATTCCTCTTCCATGGGTTATCTGCTCCTGTCGGACGACCTGCCCATCGGTCCCATGTATACCGGGGTACCGTAAAATTTGGCCCGCTTTCAATCGAGCGATGTGTGGCTGTCGTTTTCACCGGTATTTTTTTGGGGTTTGCTGCTTTATTGGCAAATGGAAATTAAAAACGGGGCGCGCACGAGTGAATTATCCAAAATGCTTGCACGGCCTAGAAGCTTTTTGCTCCGCGCAAACACACCCAAGAACGGTGGAAACATTTTTCGCAATCATGTTGGATGAGCAGAACGTCCCGAAATGGTGAGCCTGGGAGGGTGGATTTAGGAGGGGGAGCAAAAATTTGAAACAACGAAAATTCGACGTTAATTACGCGCCAGTGAAGAAAGAAAAAAAAAACACATATTTTTGATTGGCGCTTTGGAAGATGAAGCATTGGAAAAGTATGTTAATTTGTGCCCGTCTACCGCGTGTGGCCTTTATCTCGCTGTCCGTACGGTTACTAAGTCATGTGCTCAACTTTTGGAAGATGGAACGCCATCGTCTAGTAGCGGGCCGTTTAGAAACGGGAGTGTGTTATCGGAAAAGCGGAAAAGTGGGACACCGAATTTTAATGATATGGTTGATCCATTTCCCGGTGCTTCGATGCGGACAACGGTCGTCGTGTGCTCTCATTCATTGGGTTCATTAGAGGTGAATACAGCGTTTTAGCTGAAGAAGTTGAAGATATTTCTGGATTCTTTTCCAGAGGGAACTAGGATATGAGAACTTGGTAGGTCGAGAATACAGAATTAACATCTTTTTCCAACAAGATCCTGTGAAGATCATCCAAAGGATTAGGGTTCTAACTTTTTAATAGAATCGTGATGATTATTATCAACTAATAATTATTTTCGGAAGGTCTGCTTACCGATGCGATAGCGTCGTAGGTTTTCACATGCCGCAGTGCCGAGGTCAAATCCCAACCGAAACGTTCCTTAGTGATGAGTTCTCTGAAACACATCCACGGTTCCGTTCTGGATTCGTATGGTGTGTCACTCCGGAAGGAATTTTGATGATTCTTAAGGATTTCGTTAAGATTTCCGGACGGATTTCATTGAAACCCGAAGATTCCGAACAATTCCAGACAATTCTGGCTATATTAGACGACTCCGGATAATTTCGACGACCTCAGACGGTTCCGAATAGTTCCTGGGTGACTGACTATCTAACTACATGTTATCAATAAGTTATGGATATCATTATAAGACTGGCATGACCGTATAGGTAGTTGCGACAAACAAGAATTGGAATATTTTAATGTTTGTAACCCCATGTCAATTTTTTTAATGACAAATTAATTTAAAAACTTTACTTAGAACAAAGAATCATTTATTCAAAAATTTCTTTTACACAATTGTTATTGTTAGAATCAATTACCTTGACGCTTCACATTAGAAATTGTTATCGGCTTTTATCGTAGCCCAGCTTGAAACGTGCGTTCATCATTCAACGATTGCTTCATTCCATTGTGCAAGTAATCGCTCCCAGAAGCTGTTGTGCATTGGGCGAAACAAATCGCTAGAAACTATTAGCCTCCCCGGTGAACTATTATCGATCCGCCACTTATCGATCGATCGAGCTGGAAACCGTTGTAAAACCATACGATACGATTACAGTGGACCGCTAGATGCGGCCATGTTTTTTTCTTCTGTTGCTGCTTCTTCTGATAACTGTACAGCTGCTTCCGACGGACACGCTCCAGTCATTAGTATCGATTGGGGCAGAACACGCTGCCGGCTTGGTCGGTACGATTCTCTTCCGACACAATAAAACCAGTGGAGCCATATTGAGGGTGATTGTTACAAATGCATCCACATTCTTCGGTATTAACCCACTATCGAACGATAATGGGGTTTTTGGACGAGATGTATTTTTCGTGGTGTGATAAATGATTATCCAAACGAAGAAACTTGAGGTTGAGCGAAATGTTACGATTTCGTTTTCTTGTTCTATCTGTCCCGTTTGTGTTCGCAAAAAGAAATGTATTAAAAAGGATTCCATATTTCGTGGAGGCCAATTTTCACTTTTCACACGAGTAAAAGTGCATCCAAGGAAAATTTGGCTGACGGTAGTGATCCATATCACACGCTGTAGCGGTGGCGAAAATCTGGATATCCCGCGGAATGTAATGGGAATTTAATCAGACCGCATTACTGGTAGCGGTTGCACGGCCAGCTTCTCCGTCCGTTCCCTTTCCATCGACAAGGAACTTTCTCCTGCCCCATCTAGGGGGCTAATCATGTTGTTAATTTTATCTATTGTTGTTATTTTTTTGGCTTTCCTTTTGCTTAGCGTTGGTAAAATGATTTTTTCCTTTGCTTTCTAACCCTTTACGTGGCCACGCTGGCCACGAAACGTGATCGCACACACATACACATGCGTACGGATGTGTTTCGATTTCGTTGCAATTTCGAGTGCAATGTCAAATCGAAACGATTTGTGTTCGGTGCTATCGCGCGTTATTTTGCGTATGACGACACTTCCACCTGGAGGGCCCAAACGCAACGATAGATCGCGAACAAAAGTGAAACTCTCTTCCCGCGGACGGTTGAGCCCGCTTGAGCAAACACAGACACATACACACACACACCGAGTGAGATGGCACGGGGAAAGGAAAATGATACCGTCCTGGCAATGGCTGGCGTCGATGCTCCGGATTAGCGGTCGTGCATGAAGAAAAGTCGTTAACATAATTTGTTGTGTATGATCACAGAATAGAGCGAAATGATGGGCCGCGGCGCAAACCATCAAATGGCGATGGCGGTACGCGCCATCGGTAGGCATCAAAACCCCACGCTCTGCCTGTCCTTGCTGGGCCTTTTGTTTGCGGGCTGTTGCCAAGTGTCGTTGAGCGGGGACATAAATTTGACGAACGAGTGTAATAGAAAGGAGAGAATAGCAATGTGAGAAAGATGAAAAAAAGCTGGAGAAATAAAAAATGACTACCGATTCTTGAATGTGCGCTGGAGGCACTTTTTGTACACAGCCGCAGAATTGGAATTGGAAGCCGCATGGAGACGCAGAATTAAAAGCTCAGGGTTTTTATTTTAGTGGACTTTTTACTGGGACAGTTGTCTTCGTCTGGGACGAATGCTTCAGTAAAAAATGGATTGAAAAAATAAAATTCAAGCATAATTTCTATTATACTTGACGCTCTGCATATTATCACTTCTTACTTATTGATAAAAAGCTTAATGATTGAGCTTCTAATTCCTAGGAATCGTTTGAATTAATTGAACCCCGTCGAATGTCGTCCGAGGTCTTAGGGAGATTCTCATATATCGTGCTTAATATCGTTTCATTTGCTCACTGGACCATAATACGTGCTAATGATGATGATTATGTTGATCGCACCCAAATCTCTGCCCAGGATCGAGGTGGTTGATAATATTTAATAATGATTATATGTTGATAATAAGTCTTTTGTTGCTACATTTATTTCATTATAAAACAATTATGAAACGATAAAGAAACAAGACGAATGTTTGAGGACATCGAATCGACCAGTACCTTAAGCAGGACATTATTTCTAATGTGGTTAATTAAAATTACACAAAAAAGTGTATCCTACTCAGCTTAAATGTAAATATTAGGCTCAGTGTCACTAG
>KI423678.1:17606-29165 GCA_000473375.1 Anopheles culicifacies | reverse complement strand
TTTAGAAATCAAAACAATCAGATGTGAAATTATGAGTGAGATTTATTTTATTATTTTCTTAAATTTTTTTTTTTTAATAAGCTAAATTATAATTAAAACAGTTTGATGTTTCATATTTTGAAGTTTTTTCATCGTTTGAACATTAGTAATTCTTTAACAATTTTTATTTGTGAACAAGCATCATTTCGTCTCTTAACTCTAACATGAATCGTATTCAATTTTATATCGCAAATTTTGTATGTTCAAAATTGTAAACACTCCCTAATTTTCCCTTGTGTAATGATAAATTATACACTTTGCTACTAATTTGCCACTGCACATTCACCAACCCTCTACGATGTAGGCTAATGAGGTAGAATAATTTTCACGATCCTCTGAAAAATAACGTACGCTAATAATAGCAAATGATGCAAAATTGCAATCTACACAGTGTGGAAGTAAGAGCTATTTACCGGCCCGTTAAAACGACAGCCGACGACGGTTGGTTTGGTCGTTATTTTTCAATTCTGCTGCCGGTCGTCGAGTACAAGGTAAGAGCCACTCGGCTATGGCAATACTGCTTGTGTGAGTTTATTTCTGAGGTAATGAAAGTGGAATATAGCCAAGGGTTCAAGAAGTCGAGATGAAAATGACTTCTGGTTCGATTTTTTTCTCCTTCTTCACCCGTTTGTGCTTTTTGTCGTGAAACCGAGAGCAGGTGAGCAGGAGTCCGGTGCAAATCCACACTAAATGTGTGCAAATGGCAATGCATCTGGCTACCGGAATGCTGTGGGTTGGTTACGATCTGGAATATGTTCTTGCGTTCTCTCTTCTTACGGTTCGATGCGTTTTTGCGATGGAGAAATAGTTTACAATTCAACATTATCCCAGAAAGCAATGCAAATAAAATAAGGGCTGAATATTACACTATTCGCATAAGCTTTTACATGATACGTTAAGTATTTAAAGCTGCTTAACTAGAAGACAAATTATTGAGCGAAAAACATATAATATATCAAGATTATATCAAGCGAAAAACATATAATAAATTGATTATCAATCAAATTTCCACTAAGTTTATATAAAAGGGATTGGAGATGGATTGCTTCTTATTTAATATAATTGGGTAATTTCTATCAGCTTCATATTACTAGAATATTCTAAGTATAGAACAATTATTTCACAATTTTTTGTTATATATTTTTGGTGCGTTATTGTTGGAACTGCCATACAGCTAATAAAATTATAATCACTGCCAATCGCACTAAAATATTGTTCCTTTTTTTCGCAGCAAAATTAGCACTACAAGTACTTACCCATTCACCATTTCGTATTTAGAGCAATGGGCTATTTTAACACCATCCCTATTCTGTCCTCACTCAAATGCATTGTTCTCACCCTCATAATGTATGCAACCGGCGACAAGATGATACCCCGTTGCTTTAAACACGAGAGGATGTTAGCGAGAGCGGGTGCGACCTTTTTATACATTCCAATTGCATGCCATTTGCATTTGCACTTGTCAACTATTGCAGCCAGGTACATGCCAGGTGTCAGGCTGTCATGCTAGCACATTGCTCTCCGATCCTTGGCTTACCGAACATCAGTCCCAGCAATTACAAAACAGGCAGGGTAGGCAAAGGGCAGATAATAGAAACAAAACAAAAAAAAAACGTATACCACTGTACTGTGACGGGATGGCACAGCAAACAATCGAGGAAAAAGCAGCAGTGGTAAATGTATGTTTAAAATGAGACCGAAGCGTCTACATCTCGCTTATCGTGTTTCGATGCACTTCAATGCACCTAATCGGATTCGTACGATACGATGGTGCGTTACATTTAACTTCCTGCCCATCCAGGACACCGGGACGTTCAGCTTTAATCGTTGAACGTTTTAAAAGCGAATGCAACCCTGTACTCGTGGCCCGTCCCCGTGGGATGCCTTGGTTCCGTGTGCGAACCCCATTCAAACAGTGTGCTGTAAACTAGTTAAACAAACAGGCCTGGCTGCACCATCGCTTCCCAGACGAGGCTAACGAGATTATAATAATTACACAAATTTCACTTAACCGTAAGCGGAAGTCATAGCGGAAGGCATATCGTTCGATCATCGGTGCGCTCAAAACTGTGTCCATACAGCGGACGAGCTGGCACTAGTGAAGCAGCATGGCAAATGGCAATAACAAAAACAAAAAAGCACAGAAAAAAAGGAATTACTTACGTGGAACGGGAGTTGAGTATTCCGCACTCGGTAAACTATCGCAAAATGGACACTTTAGCCACCGTGCTGATCGTGATCAGTCTCGCGTTCGGTTCGCGATGAAGTTTGATTACCTACTGCTACCTGAACACCCATTCGCGCGTGTAACACCCAAATCTATTAGTTGTTTTCTATCGCCAAACCCATCATTTTACAGTCCTTTGCATCTTCGGTAGAACCACGGAAAGTTGCAGCTTTCTTGTAGCTGTAGGTTCTTTTTTCGTTATTATTTTTTAGCACGTTCAAAAGTTTTACGTTCAATAGTTTTACGCGCCACCAAAGCTGGCAAAGAAATGCAGTGTTGCGTACTGAGTGCCATGTTGCGGACTTATTTCTTCTTTATGCTGAACCCTCCATCGTGACAAAGTTTCCCATTATGAACAGTTTCTATTTCTTTCTCAGTTTGTTTGCGTTGAATGAAAATTACGTACCTTTGAATGTTCTTGGTGGCCAATGGGTTGGTAAACTAATTAATTGTTTTTTTTTTTTTAAATTTTTTTTTTTTTTTTTCGTTGAGGTTTTCTGTTTTTTTTTTTAAATAAATCTCTACTCAATTATTTAATGTTAACAAGTGTGCCGCCGGTACCACATTGAGTTGATGGTGAAGGTGGTTTTAATTGAATTGTACGATTTTTTTAAACCACACGGGCTTAACGAAACATTTCGTGTTCCTATGAGGGCTCATTGTTTGGAAAACCATCACTTTTATGACCTCTGTTTGGAGAGGTTCTTTTTTCTTCCTCATTTTTATTTGACAAGTTGTTCGCCACAGTTTTCAACCCGTTGTTACAACTTTGTGACACACTTTATGCAACGACTTACAATGCCGCTGCGCTTCAATACCAGTAAAGGTTTGGCCGTGCTGCAAAGCTCTCCAAAAACCGCACCTTTGTGCATCTCCACTTCGGTCAGTGAGTGGTAAGGTAACATTGCCGGACCGCTCGTCACGAGTCGAACGACACACAATTGCATCGACCACAGAACTGGGCTAGAGCATGCCGCATCCCCGTGCGTTATTTATGGTTCTCACAACCAGCTGCAGATGGACAGAGATGAAACGAGCTCGTAAAGTGTTTTCATTCCCCTATCCGAGCTGCACTGTCTGTTCTTCTGTATGCAATGCTTCCAAACATGCACGACCGTGAAGCCATGTTGGAGGTGGCACACAGGTCGTAAGCATTACCGTACGTGATAATAAATTTCTTCATCGCTAAGTTATGAGTTTCGGTGTCATGACTTTACCGGGGGGACTTTGTTCCCCTTCAATTGTGGCAGTTCTCTGCGCACCAGATTCGAACAAATAGTGTGTGATGCATCACATTATCTTTCCCTGCCGGCACCGTTGGTTTTTGGTGCAATGCTTCGAAATTAAGCTATTCCTAAACTCATTACCATAATCATAATTATCATCGATCGTACGTCGCTGTGGGAGACGGTTTTTAATCGATTCGTGCTTATGGCAAATAATGCGATCAAATGTTGTGCGGATTTTTCAACACTTGTATGATTGCATTTTGCAATTACGATGCATAAACTTCAACGAGTAGTGTAATATTCTATAAAACGTTGTAACATAACAATAAAATGGGTTGGTTTGGTCACAGTGAAATAGTATTTCGTTTAAAACTATCCGAATGTACATTAAAATGATGTTCAAACTTTACGCAAATGTTTAAAATCTTAAGAGCAGTTTACCTAATTCTATGAAGTGAGAAGATTGCCTTTAAAGATTTAATGCACCACCCGTTTTAAGAAAAACTCTGGAGCAATTTGTAACAAATGGTGACAAAATATTGACAAAAGAATAACGATGTGGAATGTCAATCTTTTGTTTATTATAATACTATGGTTATGTATTAACTACAATAAATATGCAAAACTTTATCGATATCTGAATCAGAAAACTTTATGTTCTTCTGTGAAGATCTAAATTTCGCCAAGTAGGGGAAACTTTTTAAAAATTTCTCTTAGTAATTTGTTTGGAAAAATGCATAATTTTTTAGATGCAATGAACTGAAATGGTTTTTTACCATTGATAAAAATTTATACTTTTATCCCAGACCCAGAACGAATAAATTAACTTCGAAACGACTACGCTGTACGAAAGCAACGGTAGCATCGCAAAATCTAGGGATGGATTTGTAATTCTTCATCATTATCAGAACATGCGATTCAACTTCAACCTCCCACTACTAGAAAGTACACATTTATTAGTCAGTATTCTTGAATAGATGGAGGCGCCTGGTAGTTCAATATGAAGAGCAGTTGACAATAAAAAAATCTGTTAAAAATAATTTTAATTGGCTCCTTGTTTGTTCATGTCAGCCACATAATACAAATATAATAATAATGATTTACTACATGTGTTGTTTACATGTAGTTGGCTTTTCAGTTCTCATTGCGAAGGACCGAAGAGAATCGACCCTCGATCCAGCCGTGTAAAGAACTATTGCCTCTCTGGCTACCGACTGCCTCATTGATTTTTAGTGGCAGAGAAAATGATTTTTAGGGGTTGAAACACTTGTCTATCTTAAAGTTACAAACATGTAAGCTTTAGGCCCGAAAGTGAAAACAATATACATCATTTTAATGTAGTTTGAAATATGACTTTATCATGCATATGATAAATGAATACGAATGCTTTTAAGTACAATTTTAGTGAAAGTTTATTCTTGTAGTGCATTTGATTGGTCAATTTGTTTTGTTTGTACAACTTCTTCCTCTTCTTCTCTGGCTCTACAACCTCGAGAGGTCTTGGTCTGCCATTTCTGACTTCCGTGACTTGAATGTACCCGTAACAGGATAGTCAGTCCTGTGTACGGTGGAACGGCCCGACGGGGATTCGAACCTCGGTCCTGTCCGTTCGAAGACCGGCGCCTCAGTGTCCTCGGCTACCGAACCGCTCCAAACAGTTTGTACAACTACAGATCTAATTTAATTTTTATGTTAATGGGCATTAACTCTGCCGCTATGACACACATTTATTGCACTATTCCTATTTTGTTATTTCCCTAAGCTTTACCCAAAATCAATAATTGAATTATAGTGATGACGTCAAAATTGTAAATCAAATTGTATTCTCTCTAGTCACATGAACTAAGTTTTTCCGTCAATTTTGCTTCCATTTATCTGTATGGTTTGTTCGTCGAATACAAACGCTGCAGGAACCAATCAGTTGATTCTTATATTCGTCAGTTGATAAGGATCGAAATACAATATCCTACCTGGACCAATTCCATGTAACCGTTCCCATGGTAGCAACAGTAAATAAATCAACTGCCATAGTCGTATGTGTGGAAAAACCTACTCATGCACACTGTTATGTTGCTCAACTCTTTTCTAAATCCGTACCGTATAGTTCCCTCAAGCAAAATGTCAGCACATTGCAGGATAATACAAGCCGATTCACTGCAGATGGAAGCAATTAAAATAATGAAGCTACTGTTTTAACCCTTGAGGCAAGGAAACGATTTTTGTAATGATCGATAAACCCATCTCATGCGCTAATTGAAGAAGCAAACACAATGGGGAGGGTGGCCGTAGCTTATGTTATTTACAACCGGATTAAGAAACACTAATGAAGATCAAAGTTGCACTTAATTTCGCTAATGGTTAGTAATGCATTCAATGTTTAATTTATGCTCCAATGCTTCAGCTTTCTTAGGGATGAAGTAGTCGAAATTGTCCTTGACGTTATCTCGTGTCCCGTGATAGTGAAGCAAAATTGTGCCCATCACCACGGCTGCCGAGCAATATTATTGTTCCGCTTTTCTAACAACTAACAGCATTGCTCCAGTGTACCGACAATGCGTTTCATCTTGAGCTTGAAAAATAAAACACAGACATGGTTGTCGGTGGTTAGGTTATTTTTCAACAGCTACAACCTCACTGACAACAAGCCACTCTGCCGCTTGAATGCACTTTTTGCTGCGATAAACACCACGGCGCCGGTATGGTAAACATGTTGACACGTTTCATTTGAAATTTAATTAACATTCGCTCAGACGGCGGAACATCCGACTCGAGCCGATCCGTCCTCGTAACGGATTTGGAAGATGAAGTCTCGGCGCACTGCATCTCCACATTACCTTGTGTACGAGTGTATAGTAAATTCACCTACATTTTCCTCGACTTTTGACACATTTCATGCTGATTATATACATGTACATATATATTTTTTCCGGCTTGCTGTTCCGGTTATGCTGTCAGAGATCTTTCCACCACTGACAGACTGCCAGCATCTGGGGAAGTTTGGGGGAGATGTTTATTTCTTTTCACCATGGAAATATATTTTCATCTCTCATCCCACTTTTCAGTGCAATCAAAGGCTGCTTTGATAGTGCTGCATCGCTACAGAGGTGGCCCGGCAAGCTTCACAAGGTCAGATAAATTGGATGGAATTTTTCTGTTGTTTTGTTGGGTAGTGCTATAGTTGGCTTACCTTCCGGCCGGATGCTTTGAACTTGACCGCACAACTCTTGTTTGCTGACGATGTTTTAGGAAGGGTAGTAATATTGGGATATGGTAATAGGACATGAATTCCAATATGCCAACGATTAATGAATAGCTTAGATAACTACTGAGGGTTTCTTCATTCATAAAACTAATGAAGGTATAGTCCTTACTCCTACCATCAAAGTCATTTTCTTTAAGCGACAGCGTGAAAAGACGGAAGGCTAAAGCTTTTGTAGCAATCAAATCTTAAACTATTTACCATCAATTGAAACTATATGCTGATGCTTATAACAAAGAACTCATAGTGGCCATCGATTTTAGAAGGGACAGGGAACACTTTCCGCCACCCCCAAGAACTCTCCAACTTTCGAGGATTTACAAATGAAGAGTATGTACAGCGATCGATACATGCATTGGCATAAGTTTTTGCGTGGAACTTTGCAGTCGACCGACAGACAGGACGCTCCTTGTAGAAAAAGTTTTGCGTCTAAAGTTTAAACTAAACTTGAAAATCAAAAGAGAATTTTAGCTTTATACGTTTAAATTTTCGGTAGCAGAATCTGTTCTTTCTCTAGAAACTGTGTTACGGTTGATTCACTATAAAACGATCGAAGGACAGCTTAAATAAAGAAAGAGAACAAAAAACGAATAAAATTCTTCTACTATAATGCTGTTGGTTTTGAAAAGTTTCAAAAAAGATTATGTTTTCAGTGTAGTCTTTTTGAGTTTGTTCAATATCTCCCTTAATTGATGAAAGTTTTACCAAAATGGAAATACATGGCCAATATATATTAAAAATGTTTTGCATTGCTTTTAAAGTCATATAAAATTTCACAATCCAACAAACAATTGTTTTTAATCGAAAAGGACTGCGACAGTTTAATGTTAAGTTGTATTATAAAATTACAAAATGGCGTATAAGGCCTCTATTTCCAATCTTTGTCAATTAAATTATTCACAAAGTTCACAAAACTAAAAAACATAATTAGAAACACAACACAACCATATTATTTTTTAAGTTGTTTTTTAAACTGTAACAAAGTTGAATCGTTGTAACAGTACTGGTTGGTGTCCTTTTTCCCACGACCTTCATTAGCGCAGAGTTATCATGTGTCCTCTATGGCATATTATCCATGGCCTTGCTGTGTTCTTATACTGTGGTTATTTTTTTTTTGGCAAGTTTTAAATTTTTCAAACAGTCCTTTTTTTCTCTGCTTTGTTGCTGTACCCGGAGAATCCACCAAATAGCAGTTTTTCTACATCTATCGTTGTATGGATCACTTTATCTATCCATCTTGTCATGACAGAATTGGGTTTTGGTGATATCCGTACACTCTCAGTCGAACAGTGCTTGAAGCTACTTGAGATTCATCTTTTCCTGTTCCCTTGCAGTCGGTACCATTCCAAACCGTTTACACTGCTGCCAGTGTGTGGTCGGGAATGTAATGCACCGGCATTATAAATCTCTCTGCTGTGTTGCTCGTTCGCTGTTTGGCATCAAAATCTCAATGACGTCCACTTTCCAACTAGGAGGAATATGTCCCCATATACTTGTGTGTGTTGATGGTTCATACCCTCCCAAACCACACCTTCAGATTCGGGTTTTTTTTTTGTTGTTGCTTCCTGTCTCCCGAAAACTAAAGATGGCTTTTTGACAAATAAATCAATCATTGCCGCTCGTGACAAAGCTTATTTGGCAGGAGATGTGCAGAAGCGTACAAAACGAGCATAACCACGATGCTGCCCGTGACAGCTCGGTTAGCAACAGCGACGTGTTCATGTTTGGGGATAATATTAAAATTGCATCAATAGCAACCTGCCGGCACGCCTTCCTGGTAGCAACACCAACCATGACCGTTGCCGCAAAAGCGATCTGTAATATTATTTCGTGCGGTCCAATAACATTGCCACTGGTTAGGATTATGTATGTTTTCCGTAACAACGGCTCAATGCAGGATATTTTCCGGGTATGGAAAACTGCACGATGTAAATCGAATCCATGTACACGAAACATCCCTGGAGGGTGGTTCCTGGGATGGTTTTAATACTTCCTTTGAAGCTTTATTTCACCGGCATAAAGTAAATGAGGTCGGGGCCGAAAGCTGGCAACAGCAAAAAATCGTCAATTCTAAATTTAAACATACGCTTTGTGTTAATTGTACCTGATTGGCCTCATTATTTTGTAGTTTGCCATCCTGACGAGTGTACAAGTGTATGTGTGTGTGTGTGTTCTTTAATTCATTTTTTGATTACAGTTAAACCTTTTGCTTGCATACAATGGAGGGGCAATATGAATATAATTCAATAAAAGACCCTTTTCATCGTTACTCTAATTGCACTCAATAAGGGGATTTTATTGGGGGTTACCAGGCGTTTGTGAACTATATTCGTTACAACCTGTCCCCGATCGATGTATAATTTTAAACTATGATTTTTTTCTATATGAATGCATTTCCATTATAGCTTTTTTAGATATAGAGTGTTGATTCGATTTATTAGCTTTATTAGTTAATAATTAATTTAGCATGAAACTACTTTTTGTATTTTTATAATATCGCTGTACCATGAACACATATATTACATCTAACTGCATTTCTTTTATTCCTCTTCGCTTTATAAAATTAACCCTCTTCAATGTGCCCTGAAGCAACTATAATTAATTGACATTTTGATGTGTTCAATTAATTTTATCACATAACTTCACTTGAACTGTTCCGCACTTGACTGAACCCTTTACATCCTGTAGCTTTGGTTGGGGATAAATGTTCATCTTCGCTACCCTTTATCGAGTTCCAAAGATACATCCATCAATCTTAAACGGCGGTAATCGTTTCCATGTCGTGATCGTTGAATGGTGGTCGCTTCAGCTTTAGTACGCTCACTGGTGGGCGTTTCTGCTGGAATGTTTTGTTGTTCAGCTGGTTCATGTCGTTCATCACACACATTCGAGCAACAATGCAATCAAATTTATTACCACCCATCAAAACAGTACACACAAACTCACATTTGGCACGATCGAGCAATGCAGGCGAATGCCACCCATATGAAGGAACAAATAAGTACAGCGCATTCGAAAAGAAAATCATTCCAGTGGTGCAGCAAAGTATGTGAACGTGAGTGCGGACACCCAGAATGATGATCATAATCTGAAATTGGAAAATACATTAGCACGATTCTGTTACGGTATAAAAATGGTATAGGGCTAAAGGAAAAAACTTACACCAAAAAAGAAGAAAAAACCCAAAATACCACCATCAACACCCATCACTAGCGTCTTTTGGACGTGCGCTTGTCAGGACCGGTTCGTTTTTGAGAACCCTGTTTTTCCTTTGGTGTACGAGCAACCGAAAGTTGCAGCCGTGCGGCAGATGCCCATGCTTTTCGTACAGTCCTTGAACATTCCCAGGATAAAGAAAAGCGATCTTACGTTTCTGCCGCAGTCCGTTTTGTACGTTTGTTCGTCACTATGTATTGTCGCTTGTTTAGTCTATTTCCGCCAAAGCTTACCCGAGCTTTGATTCGATTCCGGTGGCAAAGTACCACTAACAAAACTACAAACAATAAATACAGACACAGTCGGACGTACAGGACAAGACAGCATCGTTGCAAACATTTCGCGTAACATCGGAAACGTTCCCTCATTTGTATCCTTCCATGAATGATATCAACTTCGATTTTGATTCTCCGCTTTCGGCTGACATTTTTCCTCACACTGTCGGTATTATTTGGCGAGTATCGAATGTTGTGCCCTCTCTGTTATAATAGATCTTTTTTTCCAACCTTGACATTGTTGGTATGTTCGTGCTGGTTGATTGTATTGTTAGCTCCTCCTGTTTGCCTATCCCCAAACGTGTGACAATTTGTGATTTTCCGTGCAAAGTATTTATTCCCTGCTCAAAGGATAAAAAGGTACAAGTTATCTTACACTCTCTTTCGTTTTTTCTCTTGTCGTGGTAAAAATGCGCACAACGGAAACAATGATACACTAGTTGCCGCTTGATGGAAAAGGCAACGTTGTATGATTAACGATAAGCGAATGTAACAGCATGTTCTTCGGCAATGGATTTCATTTGTGGCTGTTGTGAAACAATCCAATGAGCAAGAGAACAAAACAAGCTCCTTTTGCTTTACATTTACGACCCACAATACACAAAAAAAAGAAAACAGGAATACACTACTCGAAATACCATTTGATGCATTTTTCGATTTCACTCTCGGTACGATACGGTTTAAGCCCGCATTGTTTGAGGTTGGGTTTTACAAAATTAATGACTTTTCTTCATTCGTTTGCACATATTTGCTTTATGCGGCTAGTGTGGGTTGGGGTCCGGTGAACGTCCTGCGGTAATCCGTTTTTGGATTTTTGCTTTCCTTTAATAACAGTTTGCTTTTTTGAGGCTCATTATAAACCCCTAACGACCATGGGGAGTTAAACAAATTGTAATTAATTATAACTTGTTACAGCGGATCGAAACATGAATTAATTTTATTTGATTTACTTTTCTCGTTATAGTTTGTTTGTTTCTTGTTGCTGTTTTTTGGAATAAGTGGAAGAAACTTAATGGCAATCATGAAAATCTACACACTTAATGCTCTTGCTACTGATGTATTTTTTCTGTTGGTAAATATTTTAAGTCGAAGTTTAGCAGATCGAAAGTTGCAAAATGACATTATGATGGTAAACCGTTTTGATTAAGCATCATTGACTTACATCGGTAATCGTCTGTTGAAAAACGCAGATCTTTGATTAATTCTTTGAAAATTAAATTAATCTCGTGATGATACAGGGACGGTTCAATACGTCTGCAATCATCAGTTCACAACTACTAAATGTTTAGTATATGAACCAAGTCAACTTTTATC
>KI423678.1:0-10649 GCA_000473375.1 Anopheles culicifacies | reverse complement strand
ATGATGTAACATGAAACAACTTTTTTGAACTATTCATATCACAAATCTTTTCAATATGATGATTATTGTTCTATTATATCCAAAACCAATTATACAAAATGTGTATTAGTTAGGAATGAACGGGCTTGAAAAGTTAGTAAAAAAGAATAAATTAGTGGTTACCAATAAGTTATTATATGTTGGGGCGACCCAGTGGGAGAGTTGTTCGGTGCCGGGCCTTCACGCCACTGATCGGAGTTCAAATCCCATTCGATCCGCCCCCCCCCCCTCCCTACGTGGTAAATTAAGTCTAATACCGCCAAGCCGTGATACAGAACAACAAAAAAGTTATTATCTTTGCATAAATGTAACGAAAAATGCACATTTCATTTAATAATCACGGAAATTATTACTTCATAAGGAAATCCAAGTTCGAAGGAACAGCTCCAAGGAAGTCCAAGGAACTCACACACAAAATAGCATTCCCTATGACATATTTCCCACAGTCGATAACGAATGAAATGCATGTGCTTGAACGACATTGCGGCAAGAACACAACATGCCATAATTTTTCTTCATCGCCAAACGAAAGCAACATTTTTGGGTTACGCTGCTGCAGCTTTTCCATAGCTGCTTCCTCGATGCATGGTGTTCCATCATCGTTAATAACATTTCCCAACCTGGTAGACGGGCTGTAAGCGCCATTTTTCTCCCATGTGCGATCCATCTTAGCTGATCGGAACGATGCCGCAAAATGGGGGGAATATAAATTAGCATCGTACGATTGTTAGAAAGCTGTGACAAATGATAATTCACTTGACGTGCAAATTTTCACCAACAGTAAGCTCAGCCTCGTCACCAACGTCTTTTATTCGCGTTTCCACCGAAGTGCCTTTTAACAAAATCAATCCTCCGGCCACCTCTCTTGCTCCACCTTGCCATTCTGTGAAAAGGTTCACTCAAAGTTTGTGAGTTAAACTAATTTTCAACGGTGTGCAGCGGTCCGTTAAAAAGTGTCGTAATTGAAAATTGCATTGCACTGAAAAGGTTGCATAGTTTGTCAGCCGGAAAGGCGAATGTTTATGGAAATGAAAAGTTTGAGGTCGTTTATGGAGTCGCAGATGCGCGAGTTTCAATTAAATGTAGAACTACAATTGTGGCATTTTTTTGTGCGAAAATAATAAAAAAAAACTAGTTGACACTGCTTTTTCCAACGGAACTGCTGACAAAATGTTCCTAAAAAGATAGCAATTCTCCGGAGTTTGGGGTTTAAGCCATACCACTTCAACCAATTGGTGGTGACTATGTAAGTGCGAAAGTTTTTTCCTGATCCAACACTGGCAACTTACTAATGAAGTTGAACGACGATTCACTCGTAATCAGAATGCGGATTTTGGTGCTTGTTGATCATTGCTTCCGCGGTACAATAATAATGTGCTAATGGTGTCAATAAAAAGAGAAAACATTCAATCTGCTTTAAGTGTTCACAATGAATTTCATTCAAACAAACTAGTTAAAAACGACCCGATCTGTTTCATTTTTCGAATTTAACTTCCATTTTACATCAAAATGTAAAGTAATCTGCTTTTTAAATCATATGTTTTCTTTGTGATTTTAATTATGAATGTTTAGTTTAAAGGAGTGTTTTTTTTTGTATTACATGAATATGATGCTTAATTTTTATATACTAAACACCGTTAAGACACATTGCACATTCTAAGGCAAATAGCTCAAAGGAAGCAGTACCCTCAATCGGTTCCTCGATTCAAAAAACTTTATTTTTCACTTCGAGGAACTCGCTATTGCTATGTAATGGAATATACTTCCTAATATGCACGGAACAGCTGTGTCCAGCGTGATGGTAATCTATTAACAATCAATGGTTCTCCGGAGACAAATTAAAGAGAGCTATGGTAAGGTATGGAAAGTATGAAATTTTCAACTTTTGTATGTGTGTATAATTGAATTATGTAGTGTTTTAATGACAAATCGACCTCCTTATTCCTGTTTAATAATACAAGCTGATAAAATATCACCATCTTACGGGACACATCTTTTTATTTACAATATGTTTTTATAGATCAATTGTATAGTATTTTAATTCTGCCTTTTATAAATACCATACGGTGTTGTACGTTGTTTTAATTACATTATTAAAAACATATGTTTACACTAAACATATAAGCATATTATTTCGGTTCAGACTTCAAAAAAATCCTACAATTCCTAAAATAAAAAAAAACAAATATTATTTTGCAATTTTAACATAACGTGAAATCAAATAGTGTACAGTTGAACGAGGAGTTTAAAGTGCTACTGCTTAGTGTTATAATTTCGACTACTGGTTTTAATTTGAATGAAATCAATATCCTATCCTGTCCAGAAATTTCGCTACAATTCACCAACAGAGCAATTCCTTGTGGGCTCTTCAAATTGGATTTAGCTTCCAGTAGCATACAGCCCCAGCGGGAGGTTACTGTTAAGGAACTTCAATTAATTTAATTAATGTACAGTATCCCGATTACAGTGATAACGCACAATGTAGCTCCTCTCTATTGTTGCGTAATGTAGATAAATTTTCATAGTCAGTGCATTTAAATCAGGCCTTGAATGGCACGGCATTGTGTTGCGCTGAATTATGATGCTTTTCCGAACCATTCCACCACGTCCTAGGGTTGCCACGTGTAAGTAACGCTGTCGACACCTTTACACTAGCGCCGTGCTGTACCAGGAAATGAACATGCCATACAAAAAAAAGTTATAATAATATCAACAAACGAATGCATACACTATGGCTATGGTACACTATGGCTGATAATTACGACCGAAGGGAATGGATAGGAAAATCGGTACGCATGTTTCAGAAGAAAAAAAAACACCTTTTCGCTATAGCCGTTGATGGAATATGTTTCCATTCATTCTCAATGCATCGGCTCCAGATGTTTGCTTGTTCACTGTATGAGCAACACGAAACACAACTGCAATTCACATAAAACTCTCTGGGGCGTTCCGCCCGGTGTGTTGGAAGGAGTTGCAAGAGCTTATGCGGATCGCACTGATTCTATGAACAGAATTCTACCGCATTGAACCATGTTGATGGTACCGCTACAGCAGCAAATTCTCGATAAACATAGCTTCTGTCTAGCGATTTACATGCTTGCATTTGGAGTAAAAATAAAAAAAAATATGTGCATAAATATGTTCAGGTTTTTCTTGCACAAAGTTGGTGAGATGGAAAACCAAAGCAAAAATCTTTGGTATTGCTCGATTTTGCATCAAGAAAGGTGATGGGAGGCTGCTCTATGAAAACGGTTATTAATTTAAATATTTCTAGTGATGCGGGATGATCCATAGCAAGGCAACAGGGGTAGCTACGAAAACATGTAGCAAACGTTTGCGAGTAAAGAGTTTATTGTGTAGTAACACACATAATTTTTCTTCTAAATTTCAAATGAAAGTGCCTAAACATTTTATTTCTATTGACATTAGTATATTTATATTGAGTATTTTAACTTAAAAACATGTTTTAATAACATACCACAACTCTATCGACACACTTTTTTTTATTCACCTTAAAAGTTATGTGGAGATTGATTAGTTAGTTTAATTATGCATGGAATATGAACAATTTTTTAAAACATTTTAAAAATAATGTTTTAACCAACCGAAAATGTTTTGGGCATGTGCTGCCATAGTTAACGAACTTTATCGTAATCTATTGACATTTTTGTTACAACTTCACATTTTACCATACCAGTTTATTCAGCCGCTGGTTTTATTTATGTCTTCATAATTTGTAAAATAAATCGCAAAAACAAACTAGTGTTCACATAGTTGAGAAACGACGCGATCTATTAAATATTTTTAAATTATATTATGATTACAAGTAGTAATTAACAAAATGGTAATATTTTTGTAATTATGGTTCTCTTGCGGTAAATAATCTTACACAAACCTTTATTGACTTTTAATGCAATATATGAAAACAAAACTATGCAAACGGAAAATGAATCAAAGCTAGGATCGTAAATTAAATTTTGCCCCACATGCATTTTATTTTCCTCTGCATCAAACACTACCAAAAGCTTGTTAAAATAATATTCAATATTTTCTCTTAAAGCCCCATACCCGCTCAACTTTGCATCCAATGTGCACTGCACCGTGCGCTTCGTACCAGTCAGAGAAATGCACTGTACTGCATCAAGCTCGGGATTATGTTAACTTTATTTTGAGATTTACGTACAAATGCTAGACTCGGTTGGAGAACCGGCGCACAAAGTAGAAAATACTCCTGAGCCTGCCGAAGATGAAGAACGTTCTAGCCCTTCCATTGAGCTTATCTTCCTGCTCAAACATTGTTATGAGTGCTGCAAACAGTTGCCGGTTTGCCGGTGCAACGAAACCCTAGTCTTCCGGGTGTGAAAATGGGCAAAGTTTAGGGTTTATGTTTCTTGCGAGAATAAGAAACAGACGGGCGAAGACGTCTTTCACTTTGGCAGGTGCTTCTAATTCGATGGGCAAACAACAGCGACCCAACAGAGACCCTAGCTCACGTTTCGGTGTTGTTGTGTTACTACATAACATACACCACAACACGGCACCGGCTAAAGGATGGATAAGCTATGTAGCCTGTCTAGTAAAGTGGCATGATTGGATGCAACGTGCCTTACCACAACTATGAACAAAAGCGAATCGCTTTGTAGATGCTCATTGACAAGATATTCGCTTTCATCATGCTACATGCTGAACTGCTGTTCTAGTGCTGGATTAGATTTCCTGCTTTGTGAGGTTTAAAATCATCCGCAAAGCTCTGTTGGGGTATAATTTGTCCGTGAAATATGTGCCAAATCGTGAGAAGAGTGATGAACATGGAATACGACACCAATACTATGCACAGCTAAACATACGATCGATTTTTCATGACTTAATTCAGTGGTGTTGAGTTACACCGAAGGCGAACTTGCATGGAGACAGTTTAAGTGCTTAAGATTTACATAAGAGTTGTGGATTAATCGATAGACACTTCTTGTGGTTGAAATGATCTTTTAAAGCATGACTGACATTTTTGGATTACTACAGATTTATTAATGATAAGTTCTGGTTTGTGACTGACCACTTTATAACTATACGATTGTTTATACATTAATCAAGTTCCGAAGAAAATCCAAACATAAATGTTTATACTGTCAGGCTATTGTAGAAGAACTTCTTTTGGTACGTTTATTTACAGTAAAGTAAACAAATGGAACACAACTAATAGCAGTCTTTCAATAATAGAAATATTTCAGTTGATTAGAACGGCTCTTAATAAACGTTAGAAAGCGCTCTTATAACACAGATCATACACCAAAAACCTTTAAAGGCTGTATGATTCCAAACGATTCTGTATGTTTTTTGGCCTTCAATCTAGCATCAACATCTAAGATCATCGTTTGATGCATGATAACATAAATCTTTCGTTTGAAATTTAATTCCTTCCTTTAAGGTTTTATATCCCTTCTGCAATTCGAATGCAACAACGATCTTGAGTATTTATTTCTGAAATCCATCCAAACATTTTCCAAGAACCTGCGAATGCTAATTTAACTCGTGCATGCTCCATGCAAGTGCATCGTATACGTAGTAGTGTGCGGTATAGACAGATACCACAGAACATGTTTGGTTATTAGATTTGCTTTTAATACTACTACTCACAAGCACATCTACGCCTTACTGCTTTGGGCAACTGTAAAGTTCTAGAACATTAATCCCATCTCCCTAGCAATACACAGTGTTTATTTGCTGGAGTTTATTATTGCTCACATCTGATGTTGTCCAGGCATAAACAAATTGTAACAAGCTTTAAAATGAACATTAATATGAGGTATACATTCGTAATAATGCTATAGAGCCTCAATATTATCGCACAGTTTGAATGTCCAGGAATAGGTTTGCGCATTATACTTGTTTATTTACATTGAATCATTTTGAGCCTATTCTTCCTCGACGTTGCAAGACAATTACCCGCTTCTAAGCTAGCTGTAGCGCATCATTGCACATTAATTGAAATGCTTTGGGTAATCTCCTCACTCGAGAGTGCCATCTGGTTGATATCTCACTATTAATGCCAAAGGTTCGAACCATAGAACTCGCTAATGAACTCACTCTAATCAACGAAATAGGGCATCGCATGTACCCCAGCAACAGTGTTAATCTTTCCGGTTACAAAAGTGTATATCGATCATACGCCAAAAGTACAAATACTACGCATGAAGACACCGGCCTAACCTCCCAGTAAGCTTATTAAAATCCAACCTCTAGTTACCAATACAAGACCATTGGCAAGGCACCGCTGCTGGCATTCATCAAATTGGATGCATCATAGCGATGATGCGTGAATGCATTATTTGCAGCAACTGCAACTCGATACCGGTATTTCATACTCCCTACGGTAAACTATCCTTTAGAGCTTGGGCTCACAGCGTACACCAGCAGAACTTGTATGCTGGTGGTTTCCCATGTAAACAGAAGCTTGTCTGTGATGCGGAAGGGGAACCGTTTACGCACTGGTTGTTGCGGCATCGAAAGCTAGTACAATCCGAATACATATTACTACAACGAATGCATGCGTTGGATTTCACAACCTCAGGGATTCGGTCGTCCGGTGGGTTGACAGCAGGTCGATGATTATGACACAACATGCCCACAGGGTGTCTTGTTTGTGAAAGGTGTACTGCAAACCGATACAGAACCGCCGCTATCGATTTCGTGGCCGCTTAGCTATGTCACGCATATGGATAATGTAGATCCGGTACATTGGAAGTGTTGGAAGCTGTCGGATGCAAGCCTAAGGATATCCTGCAACTGTCCTTTGTAGTTGTCACCTTGACTGCCAAGTTTGTTTGGTAGTTGCTGTTGAGCCTGGAATGTCCCGAGGAAATATTTCGTTTCATCACGCAAACCCTTCAATCTTTCTAATGCATGCATCCCCATCGCCAAATGCAGAACAATTTCCACCGCAAGTGGACTTTGATTTGAAATAGTTTCCAGCATTAGGCCATCGCGAAATAGAGGCAATTATGGAAATTAATTGGAAGCCTTGGATGTTTCATTATGGTTGTCCAGCTTTGCATTGGAAAAAGAAAACTTTAGTTTGTGAAGTGCAACGTTGAAACGGTTTAATCCATTGTAAACTCGAAATAGTGACATTAAATATGGTTATGGTTGAAAGTACATGGCAAAAACGTTTTCAGTTTAAATGTGAGCGTACAAAAAAGCTTCCTCAACGCACTATTTCATGCGAAATGTTACCTTAAAAAAAAAAAAAAATTATTTCATGAGTATAATTTTATGCAAAACGCTTTACCATCACATGATGCACCATATAAAACGTTCCACAATTTCTTTGGAACATTCGTAGCAAGTAAAAAAACCGCACACCAGCACTATTGTTTGTTTTCTTGCATTCTTCCGGATAATCGACGGATCGTGCGCTAAAAGTACATTCCGACTAAACGACTAAAACAACACGCACTCCATTCTCCGATGTAACTGGGACTACGTTTGAAGAAGCTTTGTGTTGTTGAAGCGGGGAAACGTTTTGCATATAGCATGAAACAAAAAACCAAAATTAAAAAAATCAGGTCAAAAGCTCACATTTTAAAATTCACCTGATTTACAGCTACAAAGCTTTATTCACATGTTTCCAACCTCGTTTTCAGTGAGTGGCTTCGTCTATGCGACGTTCGTCAGTGAAAGAAATCCACAGTTTGTCTTTTATTTCTTGGGAAGGAGACATGCATGCATTTATGCATGCACATTGCATCCCACTCTTTTATCCACAATCGAAACAATTACCATTCTGAACCGATACATGCGACGAATGTTTTAGCTCTCCAGATCTATACCCTTGTTTCTATGAACTGCTCGTGTGTGTGTGTTTCATGAAAGCAGTGTAGGTTTTTTTATGCCTAATGTTTTTCTTTTTTCCTATCTTCCATTCCATTTGGTCTTGCCCGGGTGCAGCACAACGAGGACGAAAACATGACTGCACCGTCCTTAGGAACAACACCCCACTGGCGAAACTATTGGATGGACTACGTTGGCTGAGCTCCGAGATGTACTTTGGAGAATGGGCGGGAAAATCGGGGCCAGATTTTCCCTTCCACACCGTAGCACAGCGCGTTCGAACGCTCGTAGGAGAGTTTCAACGTTACGATACCACGATGGCAGCACGCACCGAAGGATGGCGACAAGTGGTAAGATTTTTAGTGCTTCTTCGAACGGTAGGGCTCACGACAAACTCGACAAACGGCAGTGATGGTGATCCGGGATGTGAAAAGCACCTTCGAGAGGACGATAAGCAGTCAATTGACGCTGTGAGTCGGTCGCGAACTAACCACGAATCAAAGGTAAGCGTACGTTTTTTCCGTAATGGTGGTGGGATTATATACTTGCTCCTTTCGTATCGTTTAGTGTGCCAATATGATTATAAGTATTCATTGAATTTGACTAACCTCAGTTGCAATAGGTTTTCATGCCTCTGAGTGAAACAAAATTCAGGGAAAGTTTTAATTAGTCTATCCCACCCAATATCTGGCTTTCTGGTCTGACTAACAGATCCGTTACACAGCATTGATAGAAGAGGGAAATGGATGTGGGTTTGCCTTTCCTTTTTTTGCTAACTTTCAACTACTTCAAGCTTATGTTGCTGTTAAACCACATACACCACATACGAGAGTGGAGTGGAGAGTTCCATTAGGATAAATGAAATAGTTGTACGTCGTTGGCGCATAATCGTTTTAACATTGCATGCTCGGGAAAGGGAAATAGGTTAGATGGAGAATGGATATTCACACGAGCAAGTGAGAAAACGCAGCACATGTGACTTTCCGGATAATCCTTGTACAAGACTGTTCGTTTTGGCTGAGCTGGAAAGTTGCTGTTGGTTCATACATTTTCTATATTGTTAATTAAAATGAGAACAAAATACTCGTTGGTAATGCATTTTATACGCTTCGTGATGATGTCGAGAGCGTCTGGAAGAGGCAATTCATCAGTTACATTTGAATTGAGCAACTCATTCTACTCCATGTAAGCAGTTCTTCCTTTCCCATAGCAGCTTTATTAGCAAGTTGAGATAAATTAATGAGCAAATGCTTGAAAAAAACAAGAAAATTAACTTCTGTTTAGATAAGTGTTTTATAATGATATTAAGAGAAAACTGTTTCATTTCTATCTTTCATCAAACTTATGATGTCCAGAAATATAAACGTAACGAATATGCATTCACTTTAAATGTCACGTTATAAAACCGATGCTGTAACTTCTTTTCGGGACCATATTATAAACTTTGCGCGTTCTTGATTATGGTCATTCCTTTTTGTTCCGTTGGTTCATTCGATTGATCCATCGAAATTGATGAACTGTCAATGCCAAACTCATGGCATTGTAATTATTTCCTCTCGTCGGTGCTGCCCGTCTCGTTTACGATTATTTTCCCTTGCCTCTTATCAAAACGTTCAAAATTGGTAGAAAAAAAAAATTCAATTCGAGGACAAAACAAGTTTATCTTTTCGACTTGGTTCTTTGGAAATTTCTTTGCAAATGTTACTATTGTAATTTAGTTTCTGTAATTTCATACAATTTCAACACAATTTTTCGACAATTCATATTTGTAAAGCAACCAATACAGTCCAGACGTTCTTCAGGAAAAAAATGTATAGTTCTAATAGTGATGATTTCAATGCTCATTGTTTTGTTTGTTAATGGCCTTTGTATTTTTTTAAATTATAGTTTCAAATTCCGCTCTTGACATGATGAAGACTAGAAGATATGATGTAAGTTAGGTTTATTAAAAGTTATGTTTTCTGCACGACATTTCAGTGCAGATCGTGCTATTGCAGAGTATTTTTCATAAAAAAAATTAAAAATAGATTATGATACTAAGGCAGTAAGTAACTACAGTTAAAGAAACCCGTTGAATTATCTATACAACAAAACTTGTTTTAATTATATAGTTCTCTTTTCAATTTAGGCGCAACGACCTATTCGGTCATCCATGCCAATACAGACTTAACTATACCACGTAGATGGATATTTAGTCCCCACTACGGAGCAATGGTCCGGATAGGTATTGAACCCCGGTGATACCAGAGCCATCATCGTCTCGGCTATTTGGCCACCCCAATTATATAGTAAAAATTAAATAAATTGTAAGATATATGTTCCACGAATACCTCATCAGTTAGTGGGTTAGTCTGAATCCCTTGCTTCTAAGTACAATCAAACTTCTTTTCTTCGTAAAATGATGTCATCCGTTGATTGAAGATACATGCTTAATAAAGATAACTCCATTTTTTAGAGTGTGACATATGCTGTTGTGCGTATATTGATGAAATTTTTCGAGTCTTAAACTTGTTGTTAAGTTTGTCGTAGATAATTTGATAGTAAAGCCTTTCTCAGTTCAAAATTCCATCTGATCATATCATTATTTTCAAACCAATGCTCAGTCTAGGAACCATCCAAAAACAAATCCCAATAGAAAAAGTTGCTTTCAAGGTGCGGACTATACACAGTCATACTGTTCAGATTGTATCAACTCCACAACTCCAATGCAATGAACCTCTTGAAGTACCATTATTTCGAACCTTCGAGCTCTTAAATCTATTCTGGTACTTGCTGGATGTTGC
>KI423677.1:4478-24441 GCA_000473375.1 Anopheles culicifacies | reverse complement strand
TTAGCAGCCTTTGACCGCAACACCCAACAGTGTTGCCACATTTAACATTCATCTTCCACTTGGTGCCGAAGCGACAAAAGGTAAATGGGTTTAATGTTAGCTGAAAATTAATTTTAATTAATTTAACTACCGCTTGGTTGTTGTGTGCCACCATCCATCCACCACTGTATAGGTCATGATTACCCACTGATTCCTCCTGGTGCGGTTTGTGTGCACATTGCAACCGAAATCATCGGAATCGAGATCATCAACTAGGTTGGAATGAAGTTTAGTACAAACAGATCAACAAAACAAAACCCACAACATAATGGTACATGGACACGGGTGGTGCACGTGTTTTTCGCTCTGATACGTACGGACAGAAAGGCTCCAAGGACCCTGGATCTTCTGGGTGTGCTTTATCTTGCACTGTCGATCGAGGACGATCCTTTCCGCCGGCAATTATGCGTAGCACCTTGTAAATGAGCAATGTGGCCGGGGGAAAAAAGTAGGTGATTTACTTGAGCACCGTTCAGCACCGTTCACCTTTACGGTGCCAGGTTTTTTCTTCCTCTTTTCTTCTCTCTGATCTCGCTTTTGTTTTTGTGGTCTTATCTCATCAGCCGACGTATCAGCATTGACCGGGAAAGGCGCGCAAAGCGATCTGTGCAAATGGGCAACTTATTTTTTTGTTGTTGTTTACGTGTGGTGCCCTTTTGTTTCTGCAATCATACCTTGAAGCATTTTTCACGACTCCATTGTAAATGGCTCAATTTATGAAGCGATCGTTGATAATTCATCCTGCGTGAACATGCACGTGTGTGTGTGTGTGTGTGTGTGTGTGTGTGTGTGTGTGTGTGTGTGTGTGTGGTTTAAAAAAACTAGCATAAAATGCTTAATTGATTATGTGTTGTAATACAAGTGATTTCAAAAAAATATTCTTACATAATTTTTCATATTCTTATAACTTTAGAGCGCCCCATGCCTATTACAAGAGTTCGATATAGAATTAACATTACCACATACTTTTTTTATGGCCCGCGATGCACAAACCTCCATTAGATTGCTATATTTAAAACTCTTTGTGCAGCTTGTATTTTGCATGTTGGATGTGGAGACGCACGATAAATTGACCGCTGTCTGCTGTAGTTGCTTCGTCATTTCCGGTAGCAAAACACGTGTTCTTGGTTGGGAATCGCGGAAAACAAACATCACAGAACAAAATGAGGTGAATTTATCAAATCCATCCTCACTAGCGCATCGTTTTGCAGTGGAAAGTACTACGCCTAGTAGCAGGATCACTTCCTTCCACACCATTGCTTGCTGTTGGCTGTTGAACCAAATCTTTCCATTTCCGTCCCATGCTCGTGATGCGACGATCTTCACTTTCGCGTACCGGAACCAAAGCGGAAGAATGTCAAATGGAAGGTGACGAAATGATGACTCTTTCCCCACCACACAGCCCGGGGATTCCGTAGCGTCATTTTCCATCATCGATTACTTCCCGGTTCTTCGGTGTGCGTGTAGCCGTCCCCTTCGCTCCAGATGCGCACATTTAGACGTCAGAAGAAGCTTTCCGGTATGGCGAACCCCAATCCCGACAGCAAAGGTCTAAAAACGTATACCATTTGTTACCGGAGGGAAAACCATGTTCGGGGGTGTTTCTCTGTCTTCAGCCGGAGGGCTCAGCTAAATGATTTTGTCGAACGAACCGTTGGAAGCATATCGACGTGATGTTAATGATAATTTATAGGAAAATAATCATCTCCTCCCGTGCACACACTCTGTTGCGTTTGGGGGGGTTCTGGGCTGGCGCTTGATAATCGTTTCCGTCAATCCCGTACCATCAGGGAAGAAAGGACAACTTTCCTCTTCTTTCTGCTTCGTGTTGAACTTTACCTCAATAGATATATGTGTTTGATCAGTTTCAGAACAACCGTGCCGACATACAATCAGGCGTACGGCCTTAAAAGGGGAACCGTCCACTGGAAATGGGACACCAATGGGCTGGAAAATATTGTTGCTTTCGTTGCGATTTATTAGGTTGTAGTATTCCCCGTTTGGTTACGCTTTGCTGTGTGTGATTGAGCTGTCGAATTGTCCCGTGCCCGCCTGGGCCTGGTGTTGGTTCATCTGACTACTCATTAGGGGTGAAATGTTACGACAAACAGTAACTGTTTATTGCACGATCATTACACTTTATTTCAGCGCGGACAAGCTGAAGCAGATCCATTTGTTGGAATCGGGAAAATCTTCACTGGAGAAATATTCTAAAACAATAATGTAATATTGTTTATTTAAATTATTTTCTTACCTTGTCTACAAAATAGCATGTAAAGCGTCTCATAAATTAGCGTTAGTTTGAGTTAACACTAAGCAATCTAGACATGCTGCAGGGCCACTGCTACGCCACAGCCGATTTATCCGACAAATAAGCTCGAGGGGGTGACAACAGCAACTGTTGCTCATTAACCGGTAGCTTGGTAATTGAAGAATCTGTCCATG
Organism: Anopheles culicifacies; assembly: GCA_000473375.1. NCBI lineage: Eukaryota > Metazoa > Arthropoda > Insecta > Diptera > Culicidae > Anopheles > Anopheles culicifacies. Next base: position 21,957 of record KI423677.1, on the reverse strand, counting down.
GAACAGAGCTCGCTCGCAAACGATGATAAATGATGTACCCGCGTTGACGGATGTAGTTGCCGCCTAGCAGCACTTATGTTCCGTGCGGTTCACTTCTACCGAGCTTGGAAACAATACTTGATGCTCGTTGCGATGGAAAGCTGTTCCAATAAAAATAGTCCCGAACGGAAGTGCCTAGACATATCGGTGTCTCATGCAGCCAAAGGGGAACACACCGGTCGTATCCTTTTAGTAGAAGCCGCCCTCTGCAACGCCACGTTTTCATTCTGACCCATCGGGGAAGCTTGCAATATTTGGAAGAATTTTATTGCCTTCCATTAAAAATATATAACAGCTCCGTTGCGTTAACGACCTGCCGGATGATACCGAACGGCACGCGATGCTAGTATTGGAAGTGTCGATTCATGACAAATTGCTACGGTATCCCGGGGCAGGTCGTAAAAAGCAGCAACCCGTCGGCTTATATCCTAGAAATCCCACCAATATTTCAAAGATCACGCATCAGCAGTGCAACGGATCATAACCCGTTTGGAAGATTTTCCACCGTGAACGTGCGTTCACGTGGACGCGCAGGATCTTCAACGTTACAGGGCCGGGTCGTTGAACTGGCTCGAGTTATCCCGCGTTTTCCGGTTTGTTGCTCATGTTTTACGAACGCATCGCGTAAGTCGCAACGGAAAACTTGAGACGCTTACTTCCGTGGAAAAACGACACTAAAACTTCAGCTAGTCTATCGTCTACATCGTACATCGTCTCTCGGTCTCTCTCTCTGTCACACTCCCATTCTCTTTCCTTTTGAAATGAAAGATGTGACTGGGAGGATCGTGTGTAGGGCATATTTTTCTTGTTCTTGTTTATGTATCGACCCTTCGACGGGGATCAACAAACGAAGGATCATCCCTCACCACCGTCGTAGCGCGCGTACCACGTTTCCGAGTTTCCGAGTTCAAAGATCTTTTCTCTTCCTGATCGTGCAGATGTGTGTAGGAATGTTTGTGTCAAGAACACGTGTTATCACACCTCATCTTTACTTTAACCGTTTAAAGTCTGGAACGCTTTCTCTTTGCTCGTCATCCTTATCATTTTGGATCAGTGGTGTGTCTGTATCTACGGGTTTTCAAAACCCCCGTTCTGTCTGGTTGGAGGAGATGGTCTCGTACTCTCAATAAACAACGAGTTAGGTTTTCCTATTCCGACGCAACACACGTACGGAGTTGAAGGTCTTTGGCCCTGGTAGATGCTGGTTCGCATTAGGGTAGGTACTCTCCCGACCCAGGGTGACCGAATGCACTCTCCCAAGTACAGTACACAGGACGTCACCATCCCACGTTTACACGAGACGTGAAGATTTTCCTCAGGAATACGTTAGACCAACGGGACCGTGTACGTTGGCGTGTGTTGAATGAAATGTTAAAACAACCTTGCGTTTGTTTTTACAACATGCAGCAAGGTTTTACGTACGTTTGTCTTGCTCTCTAATCCGTTTCCGAACGGCTGAAGCTTGGATGGGATTCTGTGTTTTTTTATCAGCGTTTTTCCCACTTCTTTATCAGTCACATCACACGACCATGGTTCATCTTTACTTTCAACATCAACGCGCTATGGTATCGCTTTCCGTGCGTATAATGTCGTAAGTATGTTCCTGGTAAGAAGTTAACTCAAAGAGGTTGCCCCCTTTTTCTAGAGCCCTTGGATTTTGACTTATCGTGCGTAGATTTAGGGCGATTGCGGGGATGACCGTACCATGCGTAGAGTACACTAAAAAAAAAACCTAGAACAAAAATCTAGAGGGACTTAAGATAGTGTACAAGTAGGAGGAGACACACACAAAAAAACGTGATGTGCCCCCGAACAAGCAACATTAAACATTAACAGCCACTGGAAATTTGTCACGCTCTTGACACCTTTGGCTTAAAGTGGAGGGTACGAAGCAACGAAAGCGTCGGCTAGAGGAAGGATCATAAAATTTTCCTCCGAAACACCACCCCAGCCGTCGAATTTCCGGCCTGTGTGCTCGGATGTGTTGTTATCTTACACCGGGGCACGATACTGCATTTCCATGGTCGAGATCATGAAGTTTTGTTTTTTAAATTCAATTTAGACTTCAGTTGTTTGTTGGCAGTCTGGCACCAAGTAGAGAGACCCCCAGCAAACTCATAAAACTGCTCCGAGATGCGACAAATAAACGAGAAACAATTTCTCGGAAGATAAGACGACCACATAATAACGATCGTGGAGGATTTGGAGTAGTGCGTGAGTTGTGGAGTGGGAGTGTGGAATTGTTTATTTAAATTGGACACCAAGTCCTGAGGAAAAAGAAAAAAAAACCATAACACAGGGAAAAACAGTTTTAAAAACACAGCAGTACAGGAGGAGGAGTTAATGAGAACATTTTGAAACAGTTTTTACATGCACAGCTTATTACAGGATATTATGGAAATATTTAAAAGTACTTTTTGATTCAAAAGATATTAAAATACCTATACTGTCGAGCAGAAGCTTGAACAACAAAGTACCCTCTTCAGGGCTATTCTTATACGTAGTTTGAAAACAGACAGCAGAATAACAAAACGGGGGGAAACATAAACCTCCCCAAAGTGGCTCGCGTGATCCTCTATTTCGCAATGCGTAACACAACAAAATGTAAAAGATAAAACAAAACTATTCCCCCTAATCGTCGCGCCGGCAATGGCATATATAGGATATGTATGCATAACATGGGGGTCCTATTTTTAAGTTCACATTCACCATACCCATCACCGTGGGCATTGCTTTTTAACTAACTTTCTCCGCCCGAACAGCGAGTTCCTTGCGCGCTCAATGCCGAGAATCGCCAGTTGCGCATCCCTGGGACAAGATATTCGCTGCGTATTTCCATTCGGTGTGGGGTGCGTTGCAATACGTTAATTCCAGCGATGTAGATGTCTAGACTCTAGGGGTCGAGGTAAAGAAGGCAGCAACGGCAGAAAGAAAAGAAAAAAAACGAACGCCCAACACAAGCACACATTTCGTGGCAGGAAAAATCGCATCTAGCGATCGAAAGGAAGATGCCGATCGCGACGCCGAAGAAAAATGCGTTTTCTCGCTCATTTTCCACAGTTTGTCAGACGTTTGAGGGTTTGTGCTTCGGCAAAAAAGTGCATTCAACTTGTATTCTGTTCCGTTCTGTTGGAATCGACACCCTTCCCAATACGAACCGCACCGAACTGGCGTCTAGTCGACTACTTGAGGTGTTCCGTTCTTCCGAATAGTTCCCTCCGTTCGTTGCAACCATTCGGCGATGCAATTCTCCCGCATTCGGTGTAGTGTCCCGAATGTCTGAAAGACATTTCGAACGGAGTCAGCTGTTTTTTTTTGGGGGGTTGGGGTCGCTTACACGCACGAACGTGCCCAGCACTCAGACAGTCGGTCAACCCTGATCGGACATGGACATGCAGCAGGCGCACGTTGGGGAACGAGTGAGAAATCGCCCGGCTAGAAACGATCCCTCCCGTGCATGCGGTATGCGCGGGTACGACGCGATGGACGAGTTATTTTTAAGGCCACCGATCGAAGTGGCGCACACGTTTGCCGGCTGAAAATAATTTCAAGAGACACTTCGTCCGTTATTGTTGTTGCTGCTGCTGCTGTTGCACATTCCTGGTCGTCTGCGTACGGGAGCAAAGACTTTTTACCTAGAGCCTGCTTAACGTCCAAGGGGGACGATATGATGTTGTGCCGTGTGTGGATCTTGTGGGGTATCTCGATCATTTGGGTGAGACTGCTCCCAGGCGTATTTGGAGGTTGCGTATGCTCCCTACGCAATAAACGGTAACGAGACGGACAATTGCGTAGTCTAATAGATTTACGGTCCGATGTTGCTAGGTAGAGATTGGGGTGTACAGCAGTACATCTTGGCATGTGATCCTTCGTAACATATCTTTAAGAATAATAGTTGAAGTTTAGGGAAATAGGTTTTAAAATAGGCTACTGCACAAAAAGTTAGAATTTTATTTTGAGGTAATTTTAGTTTTGCTATCGCTTAGAGAGGACTCCATTTTATCGTTAAACCTCTTTTTCTGAAAGCGGGTATTAACATACGACAGGTCTGGTACTAAAATCCCATCTGGATCGTTCTCTTTGCTGCGAGAGAATAACTTGCACAATGCAACTGATATCATCTGGAGTTGTAACGCAACAAGCCAACGTGAACGAACAGGACACTCTCACTCTCACGATGGTGGTTAGGTGTTTTGACTCCGTTGTCTGACTTCATGATCGCATCATAACCTCATCATTTTCCAAAACACACCACATCCCCCAACCCATGGCTGAAGAGCACAGAGCAGAGCTGCGAACGAGATGTGACGGATGCTGAATGCAGTGGTGGCCAAAAATAGATAATTCCATCCGCCTACTGTGCTCTACGGCGGAACGTATATGGGGCAGGAGGTGTTTTCAAGAGCATCGCGAAAGTAGATGTCCATCCGGTCGGTTCAATTTGCGGTGACATTCTGCAGCCGGACCGCTGCTCTGGTAGTCACAAAACCAGATGTACGGCCTCTGAGCAGTAACAGGGAGATCTTGTGAAAGGACATGATAATGATGTGCAGTTTGCTGGTGTTCAGAGCCTTGCTTCCGGTTCGGATCGATTAGAGCGATCGTGTTAACAAGTTTGCTGCTAATTTTGAATGTCTCAAGGCACAGGCGAGGCCATTGGCATCGCGGAATCGAACACAGATGTCGTCAGTTCGATTGTCGTTGTTTCCATTGTCTGTGCAAGGGAAAGGAAGTACCTATTAATCATACACTCGATCGGTTCCCCGTGTACAACAGTGCGTCGGTTGAATTACACAAAAAAACGCACGGAAAACCGGAAGAAGTCATCATACACAGTTACTCTCCGTTGGTTTTGTTCCGTCCCGGTTCTTTGCAAGAACCCATCCTACAGCAGGCAGTAGACAGTATTGTTTTAGTTTTTGTTATTACTAGACAAGACTAGACATAAAGATGCAGACAGCAAATTCAGCATGCGGTAGGAAATAAAGCATACCGAGAGACGTTATAGTTCCTCGGCGGTATAGGGGATGCACGCGGTGTCACAAGGGATGAAGATGAATGTTTTTAAATCCCGTGCAAAATTTTGCTAAAATTAGCTACATCAAACGTTGCTCCTATGCTCTCGGCTGTCCCCACATCCACCCGGGGCCCATCCGTCCGGGCAAGCTAGTGTGGTCGACGTACCGTACATGTCTGCCATTGGCGGGTATTTACACATATGTTTCGCCGCGCGCAGTTATGACACATGGCGGCGGATGCATTTCGCTGGCCAATGTTGGCTAACGTTTCCTCCCGCTCGTCGGAAAATTGATGAATGTGAAGGAGTTGCGCGAGGGTTTTGGGTGGCGTGTTCGCGCGGCAGATAGCACCGGGTCAGCTGTTTATGGCCATGCCGCATCACAGTCAGATGAATCACGTTATGCAGCACATCCGCTGCGCTTCGTTTAATGTTTTTGCTTTGATCGAAGCAAATGGAAACAGGGCAGTGCTAGGCAGTTCCAATGGGTAAGCCATCACGCTTCTAGCCATCTATGTCAATGTCAGGGATAGGGAAATTAATTACACGGCATGGATTTGTTTATAGCATAATTACTGTTACTGCAAAGGTTGCAATTTGTTTGTACAAATATTTAAAAAATCGACAGCAGTTTTGAAAGATGCAATGTTAATATATGAAATTCAACAATTATTCACACGTCGATCATCCTGCGTGTAATGACATCGTGCCTAGGCGTTCGTGTTCCATGCAGTAAATCGAGCGTGTAGTATTAGCACACCATGCGCTGATGATTTTATGCTTTTCAGCCATAACAAATGGTGTTTTTCCGTAATGATGCGTTTCGTACACATTTGTTGACGACAACAGTTTATAAATTGTTGATGATTTAATCTACAAAATTATTCGAATTGTCTTGCAACTTCTCTTTGGAGCTGTTTTGCATAATTTATGCACATTGTTACACCAAAAAGTACCCTTTCTATCCATATTTTACGTTTTATATTGCTTTATTGCATAAGTTTATTCAAAATAATTGGTAAATTTATGAAAAAAAAACACACACCAATTTCGTATGTAATGTTCCATTGAACCCGTGTTTTCGTTTGTGTTTTCAAAGTTCGTTCACCGGTGCTTCTGCGATTGCGTAATGCATAATCGTCCCGAGGCGAGAGGATGGGAAGGTGAGCTTATGCGGGAAATCTAACGCCTTACATTACCGCAAATGTAAAAAGGGAGAACAAAAATTGTCATCCAAACACATGATGTCGTGGTCGTGATATTTTCAGATGTTCCGTATGTTTGCCCGGTGACACATAACTCACACCGAGCCCCGAACCTTGCATTGGGTAATCGGATGGTAGAAGGTTATGTACATACATGCAGGATCACTAACCGGAGGGTATTTAAATTTTTCGCATGTTGCCGTTTTGTTCAGTGTGTTATGCTTATTTGCTTACATTTTCATTGCATCGCGCAAAGCAGTGCTTTGGTTTTACACCATTTACGTCGGTGGCCTGGCAGAGCCAACTGTCAACTGGCATGAAAGATGATCATCGGTTTGATCCCCCTGCGAATGGGGGAACTAAGCAAATTTTGGCTTCGAGTTTTCCCGAGAACAGTCTGAGAACATGAGCAGAGCCGTGGAAAGTGCACGTAACAACCGTACGGCTACGTGTACGCACGTTGGTAATGCGCGTGCTGTCGTCCGTCTACGTAGCCTCGTCGACTCGTCATGTCAATCGGCGGCCACGGTGCGTGAGTGCAGCCGGTTGGATGGACCGTGCGAGGGAGAATGCGTCTTGTAGAATAATCTTTAAAATTGTCTCCTGCGCCTGCGGAACACGCGGCGGGTGCGGAAGAAATAAATGCACGCCACGCTGTCGATCGTGTGAAGGCAGAATGTGGTGTAGAATGGAGAGCGCGTGAGAGAGAGAGAGGAGGGTGAAGGCGCTATTCCTAGACGTTAATGAACGGAAGGATGTTTAAACACTGTTGCGCAGGGGCATATAACCCCCAGCAAAGATTTTTCATCTTGTGCACGGTCGTGTATGATGACGGGCAGGGTGGTACGTTTATCTTCCAGCTGTGTGGTGGCAACGGGGCAACGGGACGACGCAAGCAGGCAACGTAGAGACAAACGCAGGCACGCGATCGTATGTGATGCACGCGGTTGCACCGAGACCGACGGCGTGCGACGATCGTTAGTGTGGTCCGCCTGCTAAGGTTATGCGCCATCAAACGGAAGGAAGGTGTTGTATGATGTGGGTATTGCTTTCCCTCTCTCTTTTATCCAGCATATTTGTGTCTCCTTCCGGCACACATTCCGTTCGCGATCGGACAAAGTACACCCGGGCAGAATGTACACGGTTTCGTTACGAAGGAAAATGCAACAGAATGCATCCCTACGGAAAATTCTCGACTCTCATTGTTTCCCATTCGATCAGTTCCGTTTACGTTCCTGCGCACGACCGTACAATTCGGTTCGGATGTTTCGTTGTAGCTCGCAGGGAAAATTGTTCACCACTTCAAACTTCAATTGCTAGCTTCGGAGAAAATGTTCCAGGAATGTCCCGGCACGGAAACGAAAATGATTTGACTAGCTTTGAATAAGGGTGACGATTGTTTGAAATGTGGTTTTAATTGTTGACTGATCAGTTCTACCGGAAATGGTTCTAAGGTACATGCTCCGAAGCACGTTGCAGATGAATGTGTGGGATCTAAGTATTCGTTTTTTTTTTTCTAATTCAAATCAAGCATGTAGAATGTGAATGACATGACAACAGTTTTTGCTCGAGATACGTGGATTCTAAATACGCGAATTTGAAAATTAGATAATTAGTAGGTTTTTTATTTGAGAATTTAAATTTTCGACTGTCATTTTTCAAATACCGATTCGAAAAATTTGATTTGATAATTTGAGATTTTTTATCAGTTTTGTCAATTGATAGCTAATTTTTTGTGTGAAATACTGATGACACAAATAATAAATTACTCAATTTGTGGAAATTTACACATTTACGCAAATTTCTCTCCACCTCTCGTATTCACGTATCTATAATATTTTATTATTTTACTGTAATTTACCGCATTAAGGCATGTTAGTGATGAATAATATATTTTTTGCATAGAAGAAACTATAGTTCTCAACTTAAATACTCTAACATAAAACAAAAGCGATTGTAGATGAAAATTTAGTTTAAAAAAAAAACAATAATAATTTTTAAAGTAAAGATTCTTATAATCTTACAGAATCACTATAATAAACAGTAACGCTGATCGTTCCTTAGTTGTCGAATAAATCTTACAACTTTTACTATAATAAACAATTCTTTAAACACATCTCTAGAAACGCATCACGTTGTGTTGCAGTACATTTCAGCTCTAGCAGCAGAAATGGGGAACTAAAAGTGCTAAAATAAAATTTGCTTACATGTGTTTGTGTTTTCCTTGCACACATCCACATTTGCATTGTTCATTTGCGTTGAGTTTCGTTGCCATTCTCAGTCCAGAATGTCGGCAATCTACCGCCGATGCTTCCTTCCGATAGGGAATTCCAATTTTATCCATTTCCCCCTAGGCATTTTCTGTCGGTGCGCTTAAATCTGGCCGTGTTGTGGTCTGTGGCTTAGGTCTCGGGATGTTTGCTACGAGCGGTCGTTGAACGCTGAGTCAGCCCCACAGGAATTCGGTTGCCAATTTCAGCTTAAGGTTGCATTCGGCAGGAAATTCTTAGCATACTCAGTGCACTTTGGTTTTTCGTACAATTGTTTTATTTTATCGGAATATTTTTCTTCTCTTTGCAGTGTACAATTCGGTGCATCAAATCGGTTTTTTATACGACTTCTATCATGCACTAGTGACGATGGATCAATCAAGGGAAAAGCTATTAAACGATTCGATCCATTCGGATGTTTCGAGCTACGATGGGTTTGTGAGAATTCCAACAGATGATGTCGATGAAGAGGAAGCTCGTGACACCGTCGATCACGCAGTCGCTACTTTGACGAACATGTCGTACGTTCCTGCTAATCCGGAAAATCCCGAATATGCGGCCATCTTCAAACCGGATCAGCTGGTGCCGGATTTCATCCTTGGCCTTCCGCATCATTGCTCGACGCCGAAGAAAAACGGACGACCCGTATCGATGTACGAACCGTGGACGCAATCGGAACCGTTTCGATCGCTTCCGGCGGAAATGCTGCGCAAAACAACCAAACTAGTCGATCTGGAGTTTGAAACGGAACAGGCAGCCGTGGCTGCAGTTGGAACACGATCCTGCTGGGAAGCGGAGGATGCTGACGAGTTTATAACGACGCTGGATGAATCCGCCATCCTGGACATTGAGTCGTACGAGGATTTGAACCACATCTACAGCCAACCCGGCATCGGAGTGAACTACAATAACAACAACACCATTAATGACAAGCATAACTCCCAAAAGCTGATAGTAGCGGCCGACGTTCATCAGCAGCAACCAGCATGCCAACCGCTGCCGCACATATTCGAATATCCTGCACACGAGCGAACGGTCGAGCAGAAGTATGAAGAGATCGAAATTTATGCAACGGTCAAGAAAAAGCCCCGCGAACGTACGCCTCAGTCCGCGATCGATCGTACGATCGCGATAGACACGCAGGCGCTATTGCTCGCGTCCGGTAGTAGTGGAGCACCGGTGCAAAAGTTTCCAAAAATTATGACCACCTCGTGTTACGGAGAGCTTCACAGTTACGGTGTTGCCGCTCCGCTGGTTTCTGGTGGATGGAACGAACCGGGTGCGATTGTGAAAAGCAACGAAAATTTACTCGATTCAAGCAAGCCGCTATCGATGAACAGCTCGTTCATCGACGAGCTACAGTCGGGCAACAGTTCGTTTTACGAACCAAATTCGATGAATTCGTCGATCGACTTTGCACGGTACTCGGCGAACGAGAAGACGCGCGTACGCTGGTGGGATGACTTTACGGAGGAAACGGAAGCGGAACTGCAGGACATCGCGGAGAAAGGTGAGTAATGCATGATCTAATTTGAGGTTATACTATTAATAATTTTTAGAATAATGTTTTTCCTTTTATGTTTTATAAATTTAAATTGCTTTTTATATTTATCAACGGAAAGTGCTTTGAAGTACATGTTTAAAAAATTTATTAATTATTTAACCATTCGATTGAATTCGATCCCATTACATCATTCAGGCTAATCTAGAGAGTTTTTCTCTTTTATCAGCGAATGCTTGGGTGCAACTTCCCGTACACGATAACTGAGGGCCATAAACTATCGTACCGCACATTTGGCCCATTAATCAGTGCGTTTGCACCGACCGGCGTCTGAAGCACATGCTGTGTATTATACAGACGGTATATGTATGATATCAGCGTAGCGCCGAGAGATACTGGCCCTTGCAAATAAAATGATTTCGTTGTAAATTTATCGACGCCATAGAACGATGCCTGGAGTGCGATTGGTTTGTGTGGCGTACAACAAAATCAAGGCTAGGTATGGCAATAGACGTTTTATTACCCCGCACAGGAATACTTCCCCGGCGGTGCATTTGATCTGTTGGGTTTGCTGTTAGCGCAAATTTAAAACGATTTAACCGTCTGTCCTGAAACCCATCGATCGAGCATCAGTTTGGGGTGTTTCGCAATAAATATCTAAATGTCATGAAAAAAGAACAAAACCACACAACCACATAGAAAAAAGGAGGATCTCGTCAACGTTGTATTTTAGCTTATCTTAATCGGGTTTCATCAGATCATCGTCGGTTCGCAAAACCTGTTGGCAAATGAGTGTAACACAGGCACGGTAACGCTACCTAACGCTCGTAACGCTTCACCGATCTTCAATGTGATCATGTATGGATATTAGCTCGGACGAGTTGACATCATGGTTGGTTAGAAAATGGCAATAGTAACCAATGCAGGCGTGGGTTTGCTGTTCCGTGACAAGTGTGAACTCCGCTACGTCATAAAGCTAAAAATGTAAATTTGTCGTCTCGAACCTTAGTGCGTCCGGTCCCCCCCGCTGTTGGTACGTGCGCGTTCGCGTGTGAAACCATACCCCGAAATGGGCAGCGCACGCGGGCAGCAGCCAGCCGTGGGTGCAAAATGGTCGCAAAATCGAACTTATCGAACTTTTTTTTTGTATGCAAAACCAAAAACAAAAAATGGCCATCGTGAGAGTTGTTTGGAGGAGGACAAGTTACCGCGCGATGCTTTGTCCAATCTCCATTTGCTGTTGCTCTGCTTTACGAGTTGGAATTTGGAATGTAATCCTCCGCGGAAGAGACTATTTACAAAGAGCAAGCGACTATATAAACAAACAAATAAAGATAGCTATGGAAATGCAACTTTGTGATTTCAGCGTGAAAGAACGGAGGGAGGTAAACGCAATATCTTCCGTGGGACGTGGACAAGGTTCTCGTTTTCTTTTTTCGCAGTGCTGGGACCGTAACAAAATCACAACAGTTTAGTCAGTGTTTTATTTGCCGGAGTTTTGGGTTAAATTTATCATAAGTCTCTCCAAACGGAACGAATTTGTCACCGTGAACGGAAGATGGAAATTAAAAGTTGCACGCCCACGTTTGTCAAATCGGATGACTATTAAATTATGAGATCGCAGTTTTTGTAATGCTAATGAATATGATTATAGTATGGTTATGGATGGCATGATTAATTCCATTAAAAGTATTAGTCATTACAATGCATTCATTTAAAAATGGAATAATTTTACTCCGATAGAGCAAACAAATAATTCAGAAGGTGAAAAATGATGTTTATCAAACCTTGGTGCATTCCTTGTAATTATTTTCTTCCACAAAACACATAAAGTTCTGGGAACAGCTGTTCCTGGGTCCACAGGTGCGTACGTCTACGCCGACATAAATAATCCACAATCACATTAACGCTCGATGCCAGCCGGACGCCACTTGGCTCAGCAAAATTGATAACCGAATCGGGGCTTTTTTTGCAATCCAGCATTATCACTGGATGTTTCCAAGGCGCCCATCGTTCTTTTTTTTATTCCCTCGTTCCTGCCAATGGCTGTGTGTTATCATGCACCATACCTAAACGAATGGGCTGCAATCGTATGCGTAGCCTCTCGGCGCAACGATGAACGCAGGCACAGTTTGCTTACGGAATGTTACGGGAAGAGCCCGGTTGGGCTGATGAGGTGGTGCTGATAGGTTTAGCAACAAAATAGAAAAGAAATGCAATAACGCCACTTCACACTGTGAAGCGCGCATGAACGTGTGCGTTAGAACCCGGCTGTTGTACACCCGCGCACGTAAAGTAGGCACCGGTTTGCGTGTGGATCGAACGCGGCTCGATCGTGGTGTGGTAGTCTTCGTCATCTCTCACGCTTACGTTGCCTGCCTGGCGGACAGGTGGTGACGAATGTTTAGTATTTGGCCAGCGCGTTCTCGTGGCTAGCGGTTCCAACGTGTGCTCGTCAGTTGGCGCCTCGTCGGTTGAATAATCGGCGGATCCGTCCCGTAGTGATCGCGCCGTTTCGAACAGTTGTAGCAGCATTTGTCACGATCGAATAATGCCTGCTTGTGAATAGTGATTAGAACGTGCTTATTTTCCGTTCCTAGCTGTAGCTTGAATGTAGCTTGAATGTGATGAAATTGTGCAGAATGTGTGTGCTATCCTTACGACCGCACTAAATTGTGAAGTGTGTGCATGTGAAGTGGTTCTTGTTATTTGTGCAATCACAAATAGTCTACATTTTAATGGTCGAAGAAGTGAATGGCCTCCACTGAATCCATATGTGCCATTTCAAAGTGATTCATAAGCTTAACTGTCGATTTCCGCAGAAATTGCACTTAAAAATAAACCTTCAGTAACGCAGAAGATAATAGCGCGTTAGCCGGCGTTACATCCAGTACGATAGCGATAACGCTACAGCACGTGCGTAATGTTTCGAAAGACGCGTCGCGTAAAGATGGGAACGCGCATGGTAGCAGGTGGCGGCGTGGATTACGATGGCGGTACGAGATCGGTATTCGGTAAATATGTCGTCACTATAGCAGTAAATGTCTACAGCACCCATTCGCAACACCATACGGGCTTATCAAGCAGAACTGGAAAATGAGAATGATGAAAACGGCGCAATGAGCTTGTTCTGGTCGTGAGATGAATGGGAACAACCGTCATTATTATGAATGAATTATGTGTCCTCGAGTACTTATCATGGCTAGAATTATTGTACTGGATTGAAGTTCCCTTTTTTATTGATTCTGGTATGTTTCAGTGATTACACTATCAGTGTCGTGTCACAATCAGAGGCAAAAGGGGTAGAGCCGCACTGTTTGTTTGGTTTTTTACTTAATGAACGTGCATGTTGATTGATAATGCTGCTACTTGTTTGATGATGAAACAAAGTATTTCTTTTACTTAGAGTTTAACACTCATGAAACACAAAAGTTTATGCATTTTGTAAAATTTAATATAACTTTCTACGGTCAGTAACAAATGATTCTATATTAAGTACACTTAACTGTATATTTGTATGATCCCCTCAAGGACGATTCGTTTTTGCTATTTGGATCTGTTTCATAAGTTTGGCTCCATCCACAAAGGCTAGAAACCCGTACAATGCGACCAATGATCGAGGAGCGAAACGATCTATATAGATCCTCCACGCTTCGTTCGCCCATGTGTCCTTGAAAAGGCATGGGATTCACTTTCACTTATATTCACCCGGTGCCCGGTAGGCGCAGAAGGTACGCAGTGGCGGGTAAATTTTTTGTATCATCATTATCTCCGTTATCGTCATCATCATCGCCAACATAATCATTATTATCATTCCATTAAGACACAGGCTCCGTTCCGGTACGGAGCAGTGCTACATGAGTTTGCTATTTATATTTTGTTGTGAAAATTAGGTTGAGCTTTTTTGCCACTTTTGTACCACATATTACCGCGATGGAGGCATTTTTGTTTCACTACTTGCACAAAAAACTGTAATACCGAAGCAAAATAAAACATTGGTAAAAAGGAGCATCAGCAGTTGGCGGCCGTACGGTTGCATGGGTTGCATTCGAATCAAGGGAGCTTTTGTTGCACGATACCGGAGGCAGTGAGAAAATTGAATTTTTCAACTACACTGGGCAGCGAAGGTATAAGGACAGCTGCAGCCTCGCACGAGAGCAACGAGAGCAAAAAATGTTTAATAATATAAGTAAGCAAAATAAAAATTAAAAAAATACCCACAATAGCATACCACTTATAATGAGCTTGCGTTTCACGTGAGATAATCATCGGTGGTGAAGGAACCAGCACCACGGTTTTGCGCAGTTTGATGATGATGGCAGTGAGCAAAATTAGAGCTGCCATAAGCTTTGTGCCATTCGTGCCTGCTGCTGCTACACTATGATGCTTCATTGTCATTGAGTTTCGTGCGGCTTTTGTGCTAGGAATGTATGCCTTCGATGTGTCCTTTCGAAGAATATTATCTTCTTGTACCACCGGCATACGAGGGGGAAGGAATTTATTCCCCTGCGTCCAAGAAGTTTCCTGTAGGGAACTTAAGTTGCTCACGGAGATTGGCAATTTCGGTTGACGCCTTAGCGTAATCAAGGCTCTTGCTTAACCTTTCCCGATGCCCCTACGATATCGAAAGATTGGCTGTGTGGTGATGCTTGATACACGTGATACGGAGGAACATTAATGGAACGACCGGTTGGAAATGAAGGCTTGATTGACTTGATGCTCATGATGTAATAGCGTACAGAGTGCTGCTAGACACGCTGGCTGCTGGATTTGTCATTCAGCCAATTGATCTTTATGACAATGATGATGATACTCCTATTGTCAATTATGAAGGCCAGATATTAATATCGAACGGCAGCGTAAACCCCCTCCGGGGGAGGACAGGGATTCGTCAAAAAGGATGACATGGTGGCTTCACGCAAAAGGAAATAATTAATTCGATCGGTTAAAGGCGAAAATTGGTTTGGTGGTGAGGTTAATTTTCTTTTGAGAGGCTTGGTCGAATGTAAATTTTAATTAATGAAACAATTTACCAAACAATAAGTTACTCCACTGTAAACAGCGTGTTGTTTTCTGCATGAGCGAACGTATAATGAACCGTGCAAGTGAGCGTCGTGTCACAGGGACGTTTTGGTTTGATTTATTTGAGATGGTTACATCGCAAATTTCAATTACCTTTTGGAAAAAAAAAACAATTATTCCTGCACCGCTTTTACAAATATGTTTGTATAGCGTAGTTGATCGATTTTTCAGCAAACTAATCTTCTCCACGCTGCTCTTTGCAGTGTGCAACCCCTTTTCACCCTTTTCAACGATGGTATTGGCCTTGCTGCACGTAGGGTTTCTTCCTGCAGTTGCATAAACCGGCTTTCACCTGCAAGTTCCCGCAGGCTGGTTGTTGAGTGGCAAACAGTAGCCAATACATGATTTACGATAATTAAAGGAAAGTTATAGTTCCGTTTGTTGCGGCTCTTCCATTGCTTTACGCTGTATGGCTGGTGGAAAATCGAATGCAATTGAAATGGCAATTGTAATACCTTCGAGGTTTATAAATATCTCTTGGAAAGGGAATTGTAGCTGCCCTGCGGGGCATTGTTGACTTTTCTTTTGTGTACGCAACTGCAAAGTCATAGCGATTTAAATAAAATCACATAAAAATGAACCAATTTAAAAAAAAAATACTTTTGAATATCAACATTCAAATGATCGTTTTAAATGTTTATTAACAGTTATGTTTATTATTCATATAATGCCACAAGGGACATTTGCTTTCCCGTTTTTCGTTGCGCATAGTACATTAATCTCTCTATCTACACATCTTTATACTGTCGGTTTGCAAATTTGCATCGTATGTGCGAAACCAAACTTTCTCCAGCGTTTCAAACGATCTCTTATTGATCGTCTAATGAGCTACATGTTGCTGTTTAATAGTTGATTTTATTTAATGCTTTCCTGAATTTGATATACGGCCCAGCGTAAGCATAAAGAAGATTTTCGTTATTTAATTTTATAGTTAAGTAATTTCAAATATTCAAAAATATACTCATATGAAAGTAGCATTTGATTAAGAGGGTAGTTTATTTCAAGTTTTTCAATTAAACCATGATTTTTTATATTAAGTTTTGATGTTTAAAAAATCATAAATTGTCGTCTCTTTTATAAGAATTGAAAATTTAAAATAAGCTTTTTTTGGTCAAAATAATTCATTCTCATGAGACTCAAGCAAATTTGCCTCAGAAAAAAAAGAAATACAACACAAACCCTTGCATAATAGTTTCTTCAGATGATAAAGATCTACACAGTTACAAGGCCATGGTTGAAGAAGGCTGTAACTGGATTGCTCATTTATTTTAATTATTGGCAGTACCTACCGGCAGGATGGCAAATGCATGCCTGTCAGATGGAACGTTCCGTTTCCTTGAAAATTCACTTTTCGACAGCTGAACAGCGGGAGGGTGCCTTTTTTGTGTATGTTTGTAACGTGGCTCCGTTCTGCATGCTGCAGCGTTGTGATTGCAATCGAATTGACAGCTTAAAAATAAATGATAAGTGAAAAACTGGGCAACAAAACTATTTTGCTCCACATTCCCCGCCAAGGCCGGTGGGCGTTTACAGACCCGGTGAGCTAATGGTTTGACGTCGAACGTCGAGTAAATGACGATTACTGTGGGGTAATTGCGGTTACTGCTACAGACCATGCTGTACGGGACGATTTCCTGTAGTGATGTTAAATAACGTACCGTTTCTTCAATAGATTTTTCGAAACATTCCTTTCGCAGCTCCACTAGGCTGTGTTATCTGCATCATATCAAGGGCAGGCATGTATGTTCGCACAATCGCGCGCAAAGGTAAATTGAAACCCACCATGGAGGACTTGGGAAAAGACCTTGCAAGCCTTACGTTTTAACCTATTTGTCGTGTCGTAGCCCAACGTTGCTGCACTTGCTGCCCGGGAGTAACGCTAGCCTCCGCTACGAGCGTTTTGGATGACCGTGAATTTATCGATTGGCCGTGCATTACCATCCACCGCGCACTGCGGACGACCCATTTCATTTGTGCTGCGTTACACGTGCATTCAACCGTCCACGCGATGGAAACGCGATGGTTGCAATTACGCGACAACAAGCTCGCGTAAATGCCGCCTCGGTGGTTCAAGGGGACGATGTTAATTTCTACCACCAGCTACGCCGCCACTACCACCACCACCACCACCGGCAATGTATACATCAAACTGTGCGCGAAATTATGCGCGAAGTGGAAAACGAAATAATGGGCCCGAGAAGTGAAAGAATTAAAAAATAAGAATTAAACAACATTGGCCAACAGCAAGAAATAAAGAGCGAAAAAATCACTCTTGCTGACTCCACCTTTTTGGAGGGTAGAACTTAAAACAGTGCCTTAGACTCAAATGTAATCCAAACAGTTTATCATCAATACTCTCCGTTAA